>JAZGTH010000083.1:5232500-5362500 GCA_036877525.1 Chromobotia macracanthus | reverse complement strand
AAATTAAACACAGTAAATCTGTTGTGATACCAAACAATAAAACTGCCCTTTTTCCAGACAGCAACATTGTTTTATTCTGTAACGTCCATTTTCTTCATGTTTTGTTTCTTTATGTTTGTGTATATGTTGTTTTAAAATTTTTAAGTTTCAAATACACATTGTTTTGCAGAAAATATATGCAAATGCTTTGGAAACACAAATGCGCATAACAATTCTTATGTGATTTTCCATGAAAAACTGAAATAACGCTTAAAAGTGTTATTTACTGTGCAGATATGTCTGGGCTTCACTGTACATATATATTTTATACACATACAGTTCTCCAGCAGAGGCTGCTGATGCGCTGGTGACTCTTTCTGACACAAGAGCTGATATTTTCCATCACAACATCAGACCGTTTCTGTTTATAAACACTGAAATAACTGTGCTGAAAAACCTGGACACAAAATCTGTGTTGAAAGGTAAACTTGGGGTCAGTTCCCTTACTGTGACGGTACCATGGTAATATCATGCTGTTTTTCTAAAAACTTGTATTATAATGACACCATGTCCAAAAAAAACATATTGTAATACCATTTAGGTACTTTTTTTGTCTGGCAGAAAAGTGTCATTTTCAGAAGATTTTCTAGTGTTCAGCAGAAAACTGGGTTTGTCTGTTTGTTGAGGTTTGGGTGGGCAGAGGGTCACATTGTATTGTGGGTAAGTCAGAACTTCACTCTGGTACCAGTGGTTCAGTAGAGACGGCAGATTTCACAAATCATTACACATGAGAAACAAGCTTTTCGAAGTTTCCATGCCATCCAGACATGAGCAGTCTCGCTGGTCACACCCATAATTATGAATTTCAGACATGTTCTGGATTTGGACTGGAGTTCATGGGTTTGGCTGCTGTGGTACTTCTCAGAAATCTGTTGGAAAATTACAGCAGCTAAAGTTACTGTTTCAAGATTTCTATGGTCACCATTTAAATTATGGAGGCATTTGAGGGCACATTTGCATTGTTTGTCCTGGATCATGAAAAACAGGAGGTCACTTTATAAGTGAGCACGGCTGCTTTATGTCACCTGTTTGTTAAGTGTGCATACCTGCTTTCCAAACATTTTGTTTTTGTGGGTGTCTGAGGCCTAATAAGTCAGCACAGACGTTTGGTCTTAAAATCTTTCCACAGTTTGAGACTTCATGTGGCTGTTTCAAAACCACTTTAATGACACTTTAAAAATATATTCCAGACAAATCAACAGATGAAAATGTCGTTTTTGTTTTGTCAGAAACTAAGCACTGAAGAAGATGTTTTTGTTATTTTAGTTTGTGTGTTCAAGATATGTTACGTGCTTTATTATTTTACATATTTTGCTTAGGCTGACAGAAAAGAATAAATAATATTTTGACCCTGTTAATTGTTTTATTATCTCATGCCAAACCTGATTTCAAATGCCGTTAAAGAGCTTCAGACATTTCCTTCAAATATAAATGTATGTATTTTCTCGTTTTGTTTGTGGATTGGTTGTCTGTTCTGTATTTTATGTACAAATAAATAAAATCTTAAGGGCATGTAAATGAGATTTCACAGCCTAAATCATCTTAAACTATAATATATAACTTTGCTCATTGCAAACATACGGTCAACATGGTTGGCATGGAAACGCTTGGTATGTGTGCAAATAAATCTGATGCTGATTGTTCTACAGGCCGAGCGCCAGTGAGATAAAGATGTTTTATTTGCCAGGAGAACCTCTTTGGATTTCCAGCTAATGAAACCATCACTCATGTTTTTAACTCATACATCACTCATGTTTTTAACTCATACATCACTCATGTTTTTAACTCATACATCACTCAGGTTTTTAACTCATACATCACTCATGTTTTTAACTCATACATCACTCATGTTGTTTTACCTCAATACAGTCAATAAAAACGGCATCATTCTGCAGAATGGATTATGGTTCAGTGAGTCCCCAGGCCAGCACACTCGGACAAAGAAAACATCCTCAACCTCAAGACATCCAGCACTGTCCAATAAGCTACAAAAATGATGAAATTGTTAGTTTTTAAAACATTGTATTAACATTATTGCTTTGTTTTTATAAATGGCCTTTATACTTTTTTAAATTCTGTAATTTATTTGAATGTTCCACTAACAATTTAGGAATAACATTTTGGGAATATGATATGTAACGTTAAAAAGCATTCTGGTAACTTTACTGCAAGAATGTTTTCTAATAACTGTGACAGAACCTTAGCCAACATTTTGAGAATGTTCCCTGTGAGCTAGGGAGACATTAATCACACACGTTCACACAACAAAAAACAACAATAAATCATAAATAAATACATTCTATATAATTATATATACATACAGTACATACAATCTTTTTTTTAATTCTCAAATTTCTTTTAATGTTCCACTAACAATTTAGGAATAACATTTTGATATGTATGATATGAAATATGATATGTATATATTTATATATGTGTGTGTATATATATATATATATATATACATATATATATATATATATATATATATATATATATATATATATAGCACAGATTTTATACCACGTCACCTCACTGGTCTGTATTTATATTCAGAACTACCTGAAACAAGTTAAGCACTGTTGGATGGGATTAAATTATTAAATTCATTTATATCAGGTGATTGTGACTCGACAACACACTGTTTGACTAAACATGTGGACACCCTTATGTGCTCATTGAAGGTGCACAGATACTTTTGGGTACGTAGTATGAATTTGTTTATGATGCATAGCTGCTGACAGTTGCATTTGTTCAATTATTATCCCCAACGGATCAATAAAACCACTCACAGTACAGTACAGTATAGTACAGTATGTATCCATTAAGTGCTAAGTGGGCTCCGTATTTAGGGTCTACGAAAACTGATCCTGATGGCCTGTAAAATTACCGCCCAGCCTCAGTAATGGTGATAAATGATATCTGGTTTCATTGCAGTATTTAAATAAAACATGTCTTGGAACTTTATGGTCACACACAAACACACACACACTCTAGGAATGTTCAAAACATCCAGTTTTTTAGAAATTATATTACAATATTGGTTGGTTATAAGAATCCTATTTAAACATTTTTTAATTCTGTAACATACATAAAAATATTCAACTAACAATTTAGAATAATGTTTTTGATATATGATGTTCCACTAATTTTACTTTTTTTTACCTTTTTGATCACTATGAGAGAACTTTGAAGGAACGTTAGCCGAGGATCTGAAAATATACCCTGTTAGCTGGGATATTTATCCGAATATTTCTCGTAACAAGTAATGCATCTGTCCAGTTTCCATATCATCTGTCATAGTTTACCCAACTGTCCAGAAAAACGAATGACAATAAAAAAAACTGGGTTTCATACACTCATCGTTACTAACAAATTCTCACATTTCTGCTTTCAACAATAATGATGTCAACACACAGCTGGGATGCGGGTGGATTTCTAAACACACTTTCAGGAGGTCAGGAGTTCATTTATATCTGATTCCAAGCATTAAGCCCACAAATAAACTGTCAGACATCAGAAAAAACCTTAAAGAAGGTGAAGAAGTCCAGAAAGCAACCATTTCTTTCCATTCTCTTTCCATGAGCAATATGAAAAAATTCCATTTATAAATTTTAATCAAACATCTGCTTCAGGAATTCCAGTATACATATATATATATATAAAACAGAAAAAGCTCAGGAGGGTGGAGATTAGAAGAGTCTCTTTGAAATGACATCACTCAGACTCTAAGCCTCCTCTCTTTTAAGAGACAGGCCGTGCTGAGTGCTGACTAAAGCTCCGCGTGCTTCTGATAAAGCAGGACATCCAGAGGAGAAACCAAACATCTGGATTCACTTCAGGGCTTCACAGGAAACGAGGTAAGCGCAGTTCAGTCTGAGTTTCAGAATCCGTGTCTCATTCTGTTGAAGAGTCTTTTTAAACCAAACTGAATTTAAGTCAAACACGTGTTCAGATGTCTTCACCTCTGTACTACCGCAGTGGACATCTTCCATTCTTATGCTTTGCTTAGGTAACACTTGATGAAAACAGTCATGTCCTGCAAGACAAATGTGTGATTGCTGCAGATGGTAGTTAATACATAATTGAAGAGGTCCACTGTGACCAGTACTGAAATCTTACACAGAGGAGGACGGAAGAAGAACAAAGAGAAAGAAAATTCAGAAAGTTTCAGTGTAATTTCACTGCTGTATATAGTTCGAAATATGTTTAAAGCTTTTAATAATGACTTATGTTTTTTTGTTTTACCTTTTTGGCTTCTAAATTCTTTTATTTATATATTTACAGTGGGTACTGTAAAACCACACGTAAATCCACACTATCACATATTAAAAATACATAATAGTACCTTTATAGAATTGTTTTTTAACATGACATTTTTAGACAGGTAGCACCAATTTGTTCATTCCTTTCCTTTTTTGTGCCAAATTCGTTGCCTGCCAAACAACAGACTGAAAAATTCTCATATTACGCAACTACATACTGTAACACACTCATATGATGACTAATCATAATCACTCTCAATTTATTCCAAACCTGTATCCAAAACTTTCTTTTCATTCTGTAAAACCAATCAGAGATGTTAGCCAGAATGTTTAGGCTGGTCTTTTCTATACAATGACAGGCACAGAATACACAGAAGTGTGAGTGAGATTTAAAAGCTACAACAGAAGAAAGACCTTAGTCATTCATATTAACCCTTACAAAACCTAACCGTGGTTTTATTATAGTAAAAGTGTTTTTGTTGTTTATTGATCACCATTTGTTTAACCACAGTTTTAGTACAAATACATGGTTAAACTAGGGTTACAGTAGCAAAACCATAATTAATTTGTGGTTGTCCTGGTTTAACTATAGTAACCATGTTTTTGTAGTAAAACCATGGTTAGTGTTCATAAGGGAATTGTATTACTATTCAAATAATCTAAACTCCTGGAAAAAATGACACTGATAAATTCCTCTCTTCACAGAAACATGGAGCAAAATAATCCAGTAACAACATCTTCCGTCTTTCCAACACTCTCTATGGGCATCTCGACAAACAACCTCACCAATGACACGGAGTGTCTGCATTGGGAAATATGGGACTGGTTATATGTTATGCAGCCTGCTTACATGTTCATCATATGCGTTCTGGGAATCATCGGAAACCTCTTTGTCCTCTTTGTTTTTGGCTTTCATAAGAAGGCCTGCACCGTGGCGGAAATCTATCTGGGAAATCTGGCTGCTGCAGACCTTTTGTTGGTCTCATGCTTGCCCTTCTGGGCCATCAACATAGCCAATGGGTTTGACTGGCAGTTTGGCTCTCTGATGTGTCGTCTGGTCAACACAGGCATCAGAATGAACATGTTCTGCAGTATTTATTTACTGGTGCTGGTAAGCGGCGACCGTTATGTCGCGCTGGTCTACGCCATGTCACGTGGGAGAATGCGGCGGCCGCGCTACGCCAAGCTCAGCTGCATCGCTGTCTGGATTCTTGGGCTGGTGATAAACATTCCAACCCTTTATTTTCGAGAAACTCAATACATCCCTGAGCTCAACGTCACGGCGTGTATTTTAATGTACCCGAGTCCAGAGTTCGGTCTTGTTTGTGATATTCTTCTCATCTTGCTTGGTTTTATCATCCCACTGTTGGTGATTTCCTACTGCACGTGTAAGATCATACGAGCTCTGCACGAGCAGGTAATGGACCGCTTCAATGCCGAGAACACGGAGCGGAAGGCCACGTTTCTGGTTCTGGTTGTGCTCGCAGCGTTTCTGCTGTGTTGGGTGCCGTTTCACCTAGTGACTCTGCTGGATATTCTGTTGCGGTGTGGAGTTCTGGGTGGGTGCAATTTTGAATTAGGTCTTGACGTTTCCAATCAAATATGCACCTACCTGGCTTTAAGCAACAGCGTGTTAAACCCGATCCTTTATGTGATTGTTGGCAAAAATTTTAGAAAGAAAGTGAAAGAATTAATAAAACAACTTACAGAAAAGAAGAAAGACACAAGCGGTTCTACAAGATCACAAACCTCATCAACTTTAAAGACCTTAACAACCTTTTAAAAGCGAATCGGACAAGATGTAGAAAAAGTTTCAGGCACATTAGAAGGCTGTGTTTGTGCGTTTGGCTGAAGATGAACGTGGGAATCCACAGGAGTTTATGTCAATAAAGATTTTCATTTCTCAATTAAAATGAGCACATATAATGACAGATGTGTTATTTGATATAACACATTATAAATATATGAGTACATTGTACATGATTACAACGTAATTTCAGGAGGAGTCTAACTCCTCCCATAATCTAATTATTCATTCGGTAGTCAGGAGTAGGCGGGGTTTAGATCAGAGCTCAAGTTTAAGCTCCTCCTTCAGAGACAGCAAACTCATTTACCTTTAAATATTTAAGAACTGAATGAGCAAATACTGTCGTGTCAACATTCAGTATCATTTAAAACTGAATGTGTAAAACAATTTGATTAAAATCGATAATTTAACCACACAAATTCAAGATTTCCCATGACATTCTTTGGCCCAAATAACAGAAACACTGAAAGTATTGTTTACAGATTTTATGTTTATTAATTTTGTGAGCTTTTCTAGTATTTATAGATCTTTTGTATATACTCTGTTAAAGTTTTTCCAAAGACTCAAGGTCTGATATACGTCTCATTAAAATAAAATTTTAATTTTTAATTTTTTTAATGAAGTTTTAAATGTTTCATGAAAACGGTAAATGTAGGCAGATATCTGTCGTTTGGAAAAAATGTTCGTAAGCTATTGTATTTGTTGTTGACTATGGAAGTATTTGATTTGATATGTATTGTATGTAACACACCATAATACATTAATATAAAAACATTGTATTACCATTGTTTACATTCATTTAAAAAGCATGATATTGTCCAAAAAGTGCAAACAATGTTAAAAATCTTAAACACAAGAGATGATGTGTGCAGACTGTCTGTCCAGAGCTTGTTTCCACAGCTGGTTGGTCAAATTGCTGGTTGGTCAAATTAAAGAACGTGTCACAGATTTTCCAGTGACTGTGTGGTTGTGAATAACAGCCTCTTAAACTGTGTTTTTCCAGCGATACCTCGACAGTGAAACATGTTCATTAAGGAGACTGCGGTTGGTAACAAGTGGGCAGCTGAATGTGTGGGTGGGTTCTGTAGTCTGTTCCCTCAATTCCCCCAAACACAGTGTACATTTACCTAAATCATCACAGTCCTTTAAACAAAACACACCACTCATTTAAAAATAATGATGCTTGGCTACAGTTTCAGTGTCTGTAAGCATTTTTAGACTTGTGTCGGAAATGTATTTTATATTTTGTTTGAGCGCACTTCCAATTTCCCCCAGTGGAATTTTCAAGG
This sequence comes from Chromobotia macracanthus, assembly GCA_036877525.1. NCBI lineage: Eukaryota > Metazoa > Chordata > Actinopteri > Cypriniformes > Botiidae > Chromobotia > Chromobotia macracanthus. The sequence goes on along the minus strand of JAZGTH010000083.1, from coordinate 5,355,100 downwards.
CTAAAGTTTACCATTATGAGAGCATATTTACATTAATTTATGTCAAGTACCTCAACCGAATGAATTCTCAATTTAAACATTTATGGCTGCCAAAACAAATCAAACAATATATATCATAACAAGATCTCATAACTCAATAAATATGCTGCTAGAATACATCTAAATTATTGTAATTTAACAATATATAACATAAAACAGATAGATTATATTACTTACATTAATGACCTATAAAACGCTGACCTCAGATCAGGTATCTGACAGCCATAGGTCACCACAGACCCAGCTTACAATTTTAGGTTGTAAGAATGTTTCCCTAACGTTTCCATTAAGTAATAAAAATGTTAACAATTTAATTGTGAAAGTTCTAGGAATGTTTAAAGTGTTTTTTAGATGTAGTAACTGTTTGATTATAATAACGCCACACAAACTTTTTAAAATTCTGTAACATTTTTAAAACGTTACACTAACAACTTAAGAGTAATGCTTTTGATATATAATATATAACATTAATAAAATTCTACTAATGTTACTGCAAGAACGTTTTTTGGCAACTTTGAGAGAACTTTTAGAGAACATTAGCCAATATTCTGAGAATGTTCCTTGTTAGCTGGGGAGACACTGGACACATCACTACATACACCTACAATACAACATTATTAATTATGTTGTATAATTTAATGTTGCAATGTTACATAGAAAGAAATAAACACAAGATTCAATGACGGGTTAGATATCTGCATTGAAACGGATGGATTTGCAGTGTTTTCTGGTGCAGTGTGAACTTTAGTCTGTTCTGGAAGTGTTTAGCAGAGCAGGTGTTTATTTTATCAGTAAATGCATTTGTGATGTGAAGTGTTAAACTGGTTGCTGTCAGGTGAACTCGAGCACCTCTCAGCCATCTGCTCTTTTGATTCACATTAAAAGCAGCTTTATTTGAGATTCTGAGCAGATCCATTAACCAGCACGTTCTTTGTGTTCTTGTGATAAAGTGAAGGTGTGTTTTCCCTTTAATTTATCCATACATCTCACCGCTTTTAGTTGAACCTGTCACCTGAGCTGAAGAGCTCTTCCATTATTCTGCAGGTACATCAATTACTGTTGACTGTTTCAGACTCCAGCTGTATGAAGCCACATATATATCAGGTGAGCTCCACTATACACTCACATTGGTAGTTACCGCTGTCACGTTTCTATTGCCAAAGGTTTTGGCTGCCCTTTAGGGTTGTAGAAGACTCTTTTAAGAAACTTCTTGTGCTTTGCTTTCATAAGTGAGCTTTAACTATAGCTTTAAAAGCATTTCTGATGGTTTTTAACACAACAGAACTGATGGAGTGCGAGCAAACGGAGGTCTGGGATTGGTTGTATTCAATGCAGCCGGTTTTCATGGCTGTAATCTGTGCTCTGGGTCTCCTCGGCAATGCTTTCGTCCTCTGCATCTTTTACCTGCATCGGTGCACCTGCACTGTGGCTGATATCTATTTGGGAAACCTAGCAGCAGCTGATTTTCTCATGGTCTGCTGCCTTCCCTTCTGGGTCATCACGGTTACGCACAAATTCAACTGGTCGTTTGGGGAGCCGATGTGCCGTCTGGTCAGTATTATCATTGTTATGAATTACAACTGCAGTATTATGTTTCTCAGTATTGTGAGTTTGGACCGCTACAGGGTGCTGACCCGACCCATGTCAGAGGCCAGATTCCGTGCTGTGTGTCATGCCAAACTGGTGTGCCTGTTAATTTGGGTGGCCGCTTTCCTACTGAGTCTCCCTGCTCTGCTCTTCCGCACTGTGAAGTTTTTACCGGAGTTTGGGGTGGAAGCTTGTTTCATTGATTATCCTCACGACGGCTGGAGACTTCGTTACAACGTGACTGTGAGCGTGGTGGGATTTCTTATTCCTGTTCCACTGCTGTCGTTCTGCAGCTACCACATCATCGTCGTTCTGAAGGACAAACGCATGCGGAGAAGCTCTTCTTTCAGAAGTGAGAAGAGGGCCGCGCTCCTGGTTCTCGTAGTTCTCGCCGTGTTTGTTCTGTGCTGGCTGCCGTATCATGTTTTCATTTTGCTGGACACACTGTACTACTTTGGGGTCGTGTGCGGCTGCCTCTGGATTAATGGTTTGGACATTGGTAACCAGTTATCCACTTACATCGGTTACAGCAACAGCTCGTTAAATCCATTTTTGTATGTGATGGTGGGAAGACACTTCAGGCAAAGAGCTAAAAGTGTGTTTGAGCAGATTGTAAGGAGCAAAAAGCGCAACGTGCCACCCATGATGATCAACTCCAATGATCGGAGCACAGAGCTCACCAGACTCTGATTCTAAAAACTCTGGTGGATTCTGTCGACCTCTATTGGTAGACGCTTTTCATTACAAGTCAATTTAAGACGTTTGTACCTTTGAAAGTATATTAGATATTTGTTTAAATCTCTCTTACAATCAAATATAAATGCATTAAGTGAGTTAGATAGAGTGCCATGTTGTTTGTTCCAAATAATAATGTAAAAGACAATGTCAAACACATTATATATACACAACTATATATAAACACATTTAATATATATATATATATATAATTTTTAAAAATCTCGTTTATATTTTGCACTGTTTGACACTGTTCGTGTTTTGACTTCGTGTTTTAACTATTGAATATAACTGTGTGTGTGTATATGATTCTCACCAAGTGATTAAAGTGATAAAACATTCAAACTGAATCAAACTTTTATTATAGCAACAAATGAAAATAATTTATGAACCTTCATATAGTTTTTTTCAAGGTAATATAAAAATAAAATGTTTTTAAAGCAAAAATATAAAACACACAGTACAGCCAGATAACAATTACAAGTGACACACGAAACTGGACGCTTCATTTATCTCTGTTCAGAGATTTAGTCGTGTTTATATGATAAACTAGTGAAGCCAAGTCGAAATTATAAACACTGTAACTCACGGGGCTGTGGGTGTGGAGAAGCTTCTGTAGACACATGAACTGTTCACTGTCTCACGCTGGAGGTTCTTTATGCAAGAAAGAAGAACAAGAACGTTCTGAGGTGAAGAACATCACGGGAAAACTTCAGAAATAAGGTAAGAAATGTTCAATTTAATTTACAATTTACAGTCACCATGAAAAAGCTAGACATTCAAGTCACACTTAAAAATGTCATTTGATAACAAAATTACAGAAAGTGTCATCCACTAAAGCTTTTCTCACAACTTCAGTTTTCTGAGACATTTTTTCAGTAACTTCTAATCAGCTGGTTTGAAGGTGATGTTTAGTGGATGTATGAAGTCACACAGAAGTTCTGTCAGACTAGCCGCAGATGTAGATCACCGCATTAACTATAGACACTAACTAACTTCTGACACCCACTGTCACAGTCTGTACTGTTTTTTTGAACACACTGCTTTTCTTAGTATTTTAAACATTTCAAACTTCTTTTAAACAAATAAAAACTTAAAAAACTTCTTTTTCATGCTTTAATGTTTTGTTATATAATGCAGTGACATCATGTTTAGAATGGGATCCCATGTGATGTTCAGTTTTTAAACGCTGTTTTAATGTCACTGCTTGCTTATAAGAATGTTATTAAATTTTGCATTTTTAAATTTTTTTTTTAAATTTAAGAATAACATTTTTGATGTATGATATATTACGTTAAAAAAGTGCTCTACTAATGTTACTGCAAGAACTTTTATGATAACTTTGAGAGAACTTTTAGAAAAGTTATCAGAATGTTCCCTGTCAGCTGGGGTAATGCTACAGCATTCTTTTCTGTTGTAGGATGCAACCAGAAGAGTTTGTGTTGTTGTCAGCAACGCTTCAGCCTGCAAACACAAACGTCACACCATCATATCTGGATTATTTCAACTCAACAGAGTGGCAGCTCGTATATTCCATCATTCCTCCGTACATCTTCATCGTGTGTTTGACAGGAATTTTGGGAAATTCATTTGTGTTGCTGGTTTTCCTGCTGCAGAGAAACCGATGGACCGTACCTGAGATCTACCTTGGGAATCTCGCTCTGGCTGATCTCATCGTACTCGCCTGTCTTCCGTTCTGGGCCATGAACATCCTAAACTACTTCATGTGGCCTTATGGAGAATTCCTGTGTAAGGTGGTCAACCTCTCCATCATTGTCAACATGTACACCAGCATCTACATGCTGGTCATGGTGAACGTGGATCGCTACCTGGCGCTTGTGCTAACCATGAAGGCAAGATGTCTGAGGCGCAAACGCTACGCCAAACTCATCTGTGTTTCGCTCTGGCTGTTTGGTCTGGGGATGGGTGTTCCGATGGGCATGTTCCGAACAGTGCTAAACATTCCGGGTCATCAAGCAGTCCAGTGCGTCCTGCGTTATCCCAACGACTCCTGGAAGGTTGCGCATCACATCCAGCTAAATGTGTTGGGTTTTGCGCTACCAGTTCTGGCCATCACATTTTGTTGCGTCAATATAGTTCACGTCCTGAAGCAACGCCGTGACAACGTTTACGGAAAAGACAGAAACGACAAGAAAGCAACCACACTTGTGTGTACCGTCACACTGCTGTTTTTCATCTGTTGGGGTCCATTTCACATCATGACTTTCCTGGACATACTCTGCGATTTCCATGTTTTGGATGAGGAGAAGTGGTTCCACGTCCTTGATATTGGAGACCAGTTTTCAGTATACATGGCCTTATCGAACAGTTGCCTGAATCCAGTGTTGTATGTTTGTTCAGGGAATTACTTCAGGAGGAAAGTCAGCAGCATCTACAACAGGAGAAAACAATCCAACGTGTCTGATGTTACTGTGATGCACAGAACAGTTCTGACAACCAGCAATCAGATCAAGCCTGTTGTGTTATATGAAAAAGACTAGCATCATGTTTTTAAACATCCGTAACAAGCTTTAAACACATTAACTTGCTGGATTATTAAGTCACCATGAAATCAAAATGTATTCTTGTTTTTTTATAAAATATTGCAGGGTTTATTCTAAACAATTCATCCCTGAATGTCATTGTATCTATTTCATGTGCCCTTGTAATCTTTATTCAAAACCATGAACCTCCCCTCCCACATGAAATGACGTCATTTCTCTTGATGATGTGTGTCTGTCCCCGTGTGCGGTACTATATTGACTATCCAACGGCCAAGCAGTTTCTATCCCTCCAACTTTTAACAATCCAATCAGTTTCCGCAGAATGAAATCAAGCTTTGTGCTAAAAGTTTCACCTTGAGTCATCAAGGGGAAAAAAGAACAACCGCAACTTCCATTCTGTAGACTTTAAATATTGCTGGGAACATGCAAATTGTGTGGGACTACACAGTAAATTCTGAAGAATTGAACAGAGGAAAAACATGAATTGATCTTTACTAGATAGCAAAATCATCACAGTCTATGTTTTAAGGAAATGCACAGAAAATAAGAGTGAGAAAAATACATTCTCCTTACCGGCATATTTGCAGCTATTCAGGCGCCAATACTCTCCCCCAAAACCTCATGAGACGTCACGAGCAGTTAACTTCTAAGGCAACACTCTGTAATGAAACTCAAATTCATTTTAGCCGTGAATGGGCACCTTAGAAGGCAGGAGAGTCCCAGCTAACAATTTTAGGTTGTAAAAATATTCCCTAGCATTTCCATTAGGTAACAGAGTTTTGAAACAGAGTTCTGAAGTAAAAATGAGTGTGTGCTGTTAACTGTATCTGTCCTGCGTACACTGTTCTCATGTTCTAGCTTCATGGTTAGATTTATGTCCTGCTATTCACTGCACATATACATTTTATACCTTGCACTGTTTATGCAAAGCGCCTGGAACTCTCAACATGTCAGCCTCACTTTTCATTAAAACATTAAGCAGCTACACATTACAGCTAAATGTTGGACAGGTACATAAAACATAAAAGTACCTACATTGTAAAGATCTGAAGTTGGAAGTTGAATCAACTATACTAAGTAATTTTAACTTAGTATTTTAAATCCTGAGTAAGTCAAAATGACTTGTGCAACCAAATTGATTAAACTTAAACATTTAAGTTTTTTTACATTGTATAAAGTCAATTCAATTTTATTTTCTAGAGCACCACAACTGTAGCTGATCCGAAGTGCTTTACAATAAAACACCTTTTACACAAAAATCACTAAATAAACTGTTTGGCGAATGTTTTTTTTTACTAATTCTTTGTACTACAGTAAGGCAGTATTTAAACAGCACACAGGAAGACTTGGTTTAGATGAAGATAGACAGTGTCTACCTATGTCTATGAGCATGCATTCTGCAAGTTATTTCTCAACTCACAGGTAAAGGTAAAAAAATGAGCATGTTGATTTGTGGTAATAACAGAAACATGTAGATGCCTATCAGAAACCACACATACAAAACTGACAGCTGAGCAGGATGTTACCACAGTTCAACCGCACTAGACCCAAACACTTTTAAAGCTGTAACTTGTGTGGAATTTATATGAGCAACGTCAAACCGGCATAGTTTTGTGCTTTTGTTTGTAAACTTTGTTAAAATTGGCCTCAAAAGGCTGTCGTTTTAAGGTTGTTTTAAGGATTTACTGCAGAACTAAACCATATATGGCAAAGAACACTTTTAAACATAATATTTACACGAAATAATCTGTGCTGACAAATGTCTCGCTTACACTTTAAGTAGAGAGCTTCTTTTTTCTGAAGCCCATCCAAGTTTGAATATCATCACATATAATTACAAATAGTTTCCGACAGGCTCCTAACCACCGGGCAATGTTTGAAACTGGTTTGCATGTGGATTTAGGATCTGGTTTGCATGTGGATTTAGTGCATCTTACAACCAGTCACTTGGTCTAAATAAACTAAATAAACTAGAGTTACACACCAGCTGGACAGTTACTTTATTAGTAACTGAAACATAATATATATTACAAAATGGTTAGTCTGACCCTCACTGATGTAATTTGTTGAAAGATATACAAGCAGTCTGATAAAGCAAACACGTCACATCTTCAGGTTTCTCTAATGCCCACACACTCCTGTGCTGTGAAAAGAGGAAGTTAGTGATGATCATTTTCAACACAAACAGTTGTATATGTTTGAACCTTACAGAAGAGAAATAATAAATATTATGGGAATACGTTTGGCTCCTTAATGCACACAGTTTAAGACAAGGGGGTCTGTGGGGTCCCCAATCTGCTGTACTGTTTTATCACATATCTAAAACTTTTTACTTTTGCATCATCAACAAATACATACGATACTTTCAGTGTATATTAGTAAACCAATGCACACAGAGTCATAACTGAGAACACGTCTCCCGTGTGTACTTAATTCAGTTGTGTATATTTCACATACAGCCACTGTAACACTGTTTGTCAGCCTTCAGAGAGTTTCCACAGAGAACGGAAAACATTGAAAATGTGGTTAGTGATTTTAATATCATTCAAATGAGATTAAATAATGTATGGATCATTTCTGTTCCTAGTAAAAGTCTTTATGAAGTATTATTTAAAGAAGCAATTATTTAATCAAGAACACATTGCCAATATATGGGGATTTAATGTCTCTGTAGTTTAGTGTATCAAGCTGTTGATCACCACAGGAAAACATTTAGTAACATTCGACAGTCTTCTGTTTTGCAATCCAGTTTGTCAATTTTGCCAGAAACTTTTGTTATGCTGGTTGAAAGTCTCTTCACATCCTGATTAGCAATCAGTCACTCAGTGGTCTAAATATATATATATATCTTACATATTCTGTGGAAGGATAAAAAAAATAAAATGTTTATCCATTCATTGCATTCGGTCCGAATACAATGACAGGATGCTTGCTTGCTGTGTTGCTAGGTTCTCTGAAATTGTCTACAGTACCTTTGTTGTACTAAAAGTAAATTACTGCAGATGTGACTGTGTTTTTTACACACAAGGATAAGTCAGTTATTACCACGGTAATCAGTCTTGTGACAACAAAAACAGGAGTTGTTTCTAAAACATAATTTGCATATGGAAGTGAATATTAGATGACTGAAGGCATCAGGTGCCACAAAACAACAAGACTTTTCAGTCTGTTATGGCTGCCAACATGTCTTCAAACTGGACAAACTGTAGCCACGGCAACACGGTGGAACAGTACATGTACCCAACGGTTTACTCTTTGTTTTTCATAGTTGGATTTCCAGCTAATTGTTTGTCGCTGTACGTGGCCTGGATGCTTATGAAGAAAGGCCACAATCTGGCAGTGTATCTCATCAACCTTTCCATCGGAGATCTTTTCTACATCTTAACTTTGCCCGTCTGGATCATGATGGCACTCGGATACGCAGTGAGCGACTGTCTCTGCAGCATCATCGCGGTTGTGATGTACAACAGCTTCTATGTGGGTTCAGGGTTTCTGTGCTGTATTTCCATGGACCGATATTTAGCCATAGTGTTTCCTCTGCATTTCCTGTGGGTGCGAGAGGTAAAAACTGCACTGTTGGTGAGTGCCGTCGTATGGACGCTGGAGATCATGGTTCATCTCTGTCTTCTGGCTCACACGAAGGAAATCAACAGCTTCTGTGACAGTCGCATGTGTGAAGCACCGATGCCCATGAGCAGAGCCGCAGGACAGGCGGTCATAACCCGAGCGGTGCTGGGCTTCCTGGGTCCTGTGCTTATCATGACATTCTGCTTCCTGGGGATCATCAGAGCACTCCAGAAAAGCACATCTACTGTTGTTACTGAACGGAGGAAGATTTGCTGTCTTCTCCTCTCTCTCCTATTCACATACTTGGTGGCTTTTACTCCGTTCCAGGTGGTGATGTTTCTCAGGGGCCTGCTGGAGCCTGAAAACTGCAGCGCTGCCCAAAACCTGAGAGACTTGTACATGGTGTTTGTCGCAACAACAACAATTAATAGTGTTTTAGATCCCATCATTTACTGTCTTATAAATGAAAGTGCCAAAACGGAAATGAGAAAACTGTTTTTGAACTGTGAGAAACAATTTAGCAAGATCTATTTGTCTGTAGTTAAACCCTGAGGTTAAAAAATATAATCTATAATATTTAATAAAATATAATCTATCTATCTATCTATCTATCTATCTATCTATCTATCTATCTATCTATCTATCTATCTATCTATCTATCTATCTGTCTGTCCCAGTCAATATGAAAACCTTTTTATTATCTATAAAATACATTATTTATCAAATTTAAATATTTAATCAACTTAATGCTGATCTTAAAAGAATGTTGAAACTTTGTCACTTTCTATAGCACTTCTCATGGAATTAATTATTGAATCACTTTTGTTTTCCTCTGTTTTAAGTTGCGTTGGACAAGAGCGTCTGCTAAACATAAATGCAATATTTTGCTTTTAACAAAACTGATATAGGCAGAAGCAGTCAGTAAGTGTCCAGCAGACATGAGATCTTCTTTGCATGAAACCTATTCAGATAATCCAGAGAATGACCAGAGTGTGCAGAGCTCTGATCTAGACACAGGGTGGGCAGTGTGAACTTCAGATTTCAGAAAGCTTGATGACCTTACTATTGTTCTAAATGTGTCAAATAATAATTAAAGCGAGTAAATGTGTCCAGACTTTTGACTGCTGCAGTATTTGTTAACAGTGATAAAAATACTAACATGCATGCAAATCTGATATCTAAACCTCTGTGGTTTTTGAGAGATGTCTGAGTTTTCACAGGACGTGCAAAACGAGCCCAGAACTCATGTTTCCCAAAATTCTGTCACTTTCAAATTAAAGGGACAGTTCACACTAAAATTATGTATTAATTTACTAAATGCCTTTTTTTCTCTACATGCTCGCTGCATTTCCCCTTGCTGTCAGCGTCTTGTGAATTTCTATATATAGTATTTGATAATATCATTAGTTCTTCTGCTCTGTCTTCAACTGTGAAGTGATGTTTCCTCTCATGTGGGGCAGTTGGCGGAAATGTGCAGCAGTTCCTTTATTTTCAGCTTTCGTTATCGTTTAGGTTTTTTCAGACAACACACAGGATCTTGAATCTGCACTTATGGTGAGTTTAGATTTTATACAATCCTCTCCAGGTATGCAAATGATGTGGGCTTTTGGGTAGTTACAGTAAATGTACATGGTTTTCATTTTAAAAGTTTGGTTCAGTTGATTTCTTAAATGTTGTCGCCCTTTGCCTAGAATTTGTACGTCTCACATATGTTCCACTTAACTCAGATAAGTACATATCTGATGTGTATTTCACATTCACACTGTAACACTGTCTGCCAGCCTTTAGAGAGTTTCCACAGAGAACAGAAAACATTCAAAATGTGCTTAGTGATTTCAATAGTATTCAAATGAGCTTAAATAATGTTTAGATCATTTCTGTTCCTAGTAAAAGTCTTTATGAAGTATTATTTAAAGAAATCATTTTATCAAAACCACATTGCCAATATATGGGGATTTAATGTCTCTGGAATTACAAAAACAATAAAAATGTTATTTATAAGTTCTAGGAAAATTCAAAACATCCAGTTTTTTAGACCTATTAACAATATTGCTTGGTTTTAAGAACCTTATTTTGTAATTCTGTAATGTTTTTAAAACGTTCCACCAACTACTTAAGAATAATCATAATGTTTTTTTGAAAAAAATAGCCAACATTCTAAGAATGTTTCTTGTTATCTGTGAATGTCATGCCATAAATGCCGATATTTTTTCTTCTCTATACAAACCAGCTGCCTCGAGATGAACGTAACTTCTGCGGAGTGGATGACCTCTTACAGCCTGAATGACTCGGCAGATGACTGCTACCCATCTGCCAATCCAGAGAAGAAGCTGTTTGTGGGCCTTTACCTGGCCGTGATCCTGATCGGCCTTCCGGCCAACAGCTTCTTCCTGTTCGTATCGTGCCAGCACATCCGTCAGAGGAATGAGCTGGGCATCTATCTGTTTAACCTGGCTCTCTCTGACCTCCTCTTCATCATGTGTTTGCCAGTGTGGGTTCAGTTCACTCTCTATGATAAATGGATGTATGGTAAAGCCATGTGTACCGTATGCGTCTTCCTGCTCTTCACAAACTTCTACACGAGCGCAGTGCTGCTTAGCTGTATCGCCGTGGATCGCTACTTCGCCGTGGTTTACCCTCTTCAGTTTTGCGCCTTCAGAAAGCGCAGCACCGCGGTGACTATCAGCACTGCAGCTTGGATATTTATAGCCATTTTTAATGCGATCACTGTTGATTCAAGCAGCATCTACGATGAAGAGAATTCTGTCTGCCTGGACATATTTCCTATGTCACTAATGCAAAAACAGGTAAACATCGCTCGCTTCTTTGTTGGCTTCTTGTCTCCCGCGGTGGTTGTCGGCTTCTGTTATTGGCGGATCTGTCTGGATGTGAGACGGAACCAAACACTTGGGCTGGTGGAACGTCGGCATGTGTTTAAGCTTCTTGGAAGTGTTCTGCTCACCCTCTACGTCTGTTTCGGGCCTGTTCACATAATGATGGTCCTAAGAACTATACTAGAAAAATGCCCCTATCCCAACTGGCTGTTCATCAGCTATAAGTTCAGCATCGTCTTCTCAACGCTCAACTGCCTGGCTGATCCGCTGCTGTACTGCTTCACCAGCCGAGTAGGTCAAGCCAGTGTTGTAAACATTCTGCTCTTTTTCAGGAAAACGTGGAGTGAAAAGCACACAGATAATGAGCAAATCTCAGGACCATATAACTGTTAAAAACAGGGGTTTTATGTTGTGAAACCTTTTGCAGAAATGTACGTTGCATTGCAAAGTTGCAAAAAAGTAAAAGTGAAAACATAAAAAAGCATAAAAGTCTTTAAAAAGCAGCTCATAAAACGTGTGCTGTATGTTTTGCTGCTTTCAACTTCTGAAGCCATGAGATTGAATGTGTAATAATTCCTCTGGGTGGCATAAGAAACATGAAAAGACACACTTCTGCTTTCCAGGTTTCCTTAAAGCTCCTGTAACAATTCATTTGTCTGCTAAATGGATTTCTGTTCCTAATGTAAATCTGTACTGTGCACATCACAGGCAAGCAAACTGAATCAAAGTGTCTCCTGAACTCGTATGTGGCACGTGATTCACTCTTGTTAACTGGCTCATTTGGACGGTTGTTAATGTAAATAAACTGATTCATAGAATGATTCACTGAATCAACTCCCTGTCTTGGATTTATATATTACCCATAAATTGAACATAAATTAATATCTTCAGTTTTTATTGAGCTTTCATTGAGCATATGCATTCAATAACATGATTACATAGCACATTTTATAAAAAGGAAATGATATATTTAAAAAGATATTATTCCATTAAATATAGTTTCAGTGTAGCTAGCCGAGTGTTTTTAAAGGCAGGTGCAGTCCATTTTTTTCAGATACACTTATCTGAATGTTATGCTGGTCTCTTCACATACTGATAGCAATCACTAAGTGTCTAAATATATTTAATAAACATATATTTAAAATATATGTCTTCTGTGGAAGGCGCAAAACCAGCGCTCTGAAGGGAGGGTGGGATCTCATGCTTTCAAAACGTTTTTCTCCGAAATTGCCTGGAAATAGCCTACCCTACCATTACATTGTAACGTACGGTTGTTAACCACAATACATGCAGCCGGACTGCATCACTTAAAAATAGTTTCACAGCCGCTTCCTCAAAATAGCATTTTTAATTCCTCTGTTAAAATCAGGAATTAGCTTTACTGCTTCATGTTCACACTTTCCGTCTAATACTTTGCACAGAACATTATACTTATTCACAGAGTAAAACTGTTAACCAAGATGCATGAATTAACTACATCTGAAATAGATCTCATCTGAATGAGGTATATTTTTGTTGTGTGAGATCAGAACATCAGCTTGCACATACTTGGAAGATTTCATCATCAGAATTTACTGGCTTTAAACGTCCACCCACACCTTCCCGACAGCCGCATCAATCAAACGCATGTGAAACATGACACAGGGATGGTGAGATCAGATTCACTGCTGCTGTGAAGGGCCCTGAGCTCAAGGCTGTGCCTTCATTGATTGAATTAAGGCAGATTCCTGATTACAACCTTGTTCTGCTTCGCCCTGTTAATTCTGCAGGATCAGCTGAATTGCTGAATGTGTCATTACCCATCTAACAATTTTTGGTTGTAAGAATGTTTCCCTAATGTTTCTATTCGGTAACAAAAACTTAAAAAAAACGTTCTAGAAATGTTCAAAATGTCCAGCTTTTTAAATGTTGTATTAACATTATGTCCTGGTTATAAGAATGTTAAACTTGAACTCTTCCTAAAACGTTTCATTAACAACTTAAGAATAACATTTTTGATGTGATATATAATGTTAAAGAATGATCTACTAACTTAACTGCAAAACCGTTTTTGATCACTTTTAAAGAATGTTAGCCAATGTTTTGAGAACATTGCCTGGTAGTTGGGCAGGCATCTGGAGATACAGTTCAGCCCTTTTATGGTGAATTTAGGGAACCCTAAACAATTTCATCTGCCACATTTTACATATTAATGAAGAATGCACATCTTTAAACAAATCTGGAGGGTGGAATATGCAAATTCTTGTGGCCAGTTCATCTGTCCAGGTAGATGCCCAACGGCTTTAACCTTTGATGTTTGGATTGTAATAATCCACGTTGCTTTCCATAAAGGCAAATGCCAGATGTATACATGCAAATGCCTCAGTTTTACAGTGTTTATTCATTCATTTCCATAGAAATGTCTTTTAAAGGTCACCACAGGATTCTCTGCACAAGAGCGTTTTAATGCTTATGCTAATAGGCTACAAAATATTTTTGTACACCTACATATAAACATTCTCAGAACGTTGTGTAAATATTCTCTCAACGTTATCAAAAAACATTCTTGCAGTAATGTTAGTAGAGCACTTTTAATGTTACATATCATATCGAAAAGTCATTAGTGGAATGTTACAGAATTAAGAAATGTTAACTTGCTTTTGACTCAACAAGAACTGACTGCCAAGCTCCGCAATTGTTGCTAGCACTGAGACATCTCACCTGATGATCACAGATAAAAACAGGCTCATTTCCTGCCGTTCTCGTGTTTTTTTCCTCACACTTTAGCCTCTGTATTCACAAGTTTGCTTATCTTGTGTTAGGCGCTGCAATCATTCTACCAGTAAAGGGTGCAAAAATGTTTTGCGGAGCAAATTATATCAGCAGAAACAACTGCAAGTGATCTCAGTTAAAATGATCTGCATGTTTACCTAATCATTTGTAGCTTTACTATTAACAATGTTTAGGGGTCAAGAACTTTTTTGTGCACTTCTATAATTCTTTAACATATTTGGCTTTAAGTAATGTTTTATTACTTCATAAACATAATAAATAACAGATGTAACGTTTTATTATGATGCGTAACAGGCCGTTTTAACATGCAAGGCTTAGGCGAGTGAGTGGTTGCCAAGGCGTTGCTATGCTGTGTTCTGGGCGTTGCTAAGTGGTTGCTAAGGTGTTCTGGATGGCTGTTTATTGGGCAGGGCCAAGCTAAGAGAGAGCACGCCCCAAGTTTCTATGACTGTTCACACACAGTGTCCGCAGATGTGAATAAAAAGCCGCAGTTAATCCACTTTCTATTCTCACAATGGCTGTAATAACACCTGTAACCATAGTGACAGCGACTGAAGCGATATCAAAGATGGCGGCGCCCACCATAGCGGAAAGGTTGATCCAGATTTTAATCAACCGACAGCGGCTTGAATGATATTATTTTATTTACACCAGTTGTACAACACAACACCTTACAAAACCGATGGATCAGGATAGTTAAGGGATTACCAACCTTAAGTTGACACACAGCTCGTATTTCCGCGTCTGTCAGTCAGGCTTGCTACGTCACGATCGGAGGGTCACGTGACCACGCCCTTCATCTGCCGTACAGTCGTAATGGAGTCGTTCATAAACTACACACGCAGGTATTAAACATAATAAATCGCTTCTCCGTCGCAGGCAAACGACCTGGCGCTTGTTTTTGCTCTCTAATATATCCCGTTACACAAACGAGTTAACGCATGAGTGAGCTGTGCGGGTTATTATTCGAGATGAATCGCGAATCGATTCACTGGAAAGAGTCGACTCCCTGTGATTCACTTGCGACTCGGACGTCGCTGGAAATACAGGACTGACTGCTGATCTAAGGTCAGTGTTACTCAACACTCGAGACGATTTCAGATCTCATTCCTACTACAAAAGTTGCGTGCAGAGTTGTTTTAAATCATTAAGGTCTCATAAATAAATGTAATGGAAATACATGCAACAATATTCTGAGTTTGTTTCAGAAGTTAATTTGTATTAGATTTGATTTTCATTGAAACTTAATTGATGCACCTTTCAAAGAAGTCGACAAGCCCAACTTTAAGAGTTCATCAGAAGATGAAATGAAATGTCATGGTTTATTTTCCAGAAGGCACTCATTACATTTGATGTAACATTTGCACAACCACTGATGTGATCACCATGACGTTACATTAATGCTTTGATGACGTTTGATGACGTTTGACTTTACTGTTACTTTTACATTAGTGAAATGATCAATATTTACTCCATGCTTCCAACACTGAAATTCACATCTTCTGTGTGCATACGATTGCCTTGAATGTGTTGTTAGATTTATTTCTGCATCCACACTCATTCCTCTCCTTTACAATTAGGATGTATTTATTAACCATCTGATATTTAACCAGAGTTATGTTGGAAGACATTATTTGGTGTGAATATGAAAGGGTCAGTAGTTCAGATTTCGCTCAAGAAGGCCTTTAAACTTGATATCAGGTGATAAATTAAAGCCGCAATCGATAAACTTTATGCAATTAACTTTTTGTTAAAATAAACAGTTTAGCAATTAATTTCAGCTGTTGGGTCCGATTTTGCAGGAAATGTCTGTGTTTAAACAGAAAGAAGAAGATCAGTCTTCTATAGGTTATCACAGGTCTGGGTACTGTAGATGGTGCAGCGTTTGTAGCTTCTTACAGCAGTTGTTTACAATATAAACTTGACATCCACATTATGAAAATAACTGCAAGTAACCTGCAATTTTATGTACAGATTGCGGCTTTAAATTTGATCTCAATGTAAAGACTGACATCAGACTGTTATGATGGCCAATGAAAGAATGGGTTTGTGATTGAAATGCCCAATTACTTTAATGTGTATTTGATGGGGTACATTTTTTCCCTGAGGTCCATGTTACAACATCTATTGACTCCTGCAGTCCGGACATCTTTCAGTCTAAATTGTTTTCATCAGTGTAATCATCTTGTTAATTAAAAACACATTATGTGAACACAGCATTAAATGAACAACCATTTAAGTGTGTACATACTAACAAAAACCATGTATACAGTAATGTACTTACCGTACTACAGAAACATCAAGCGTATATTTTAAGTGCGTGTGTGATGTTTGTGGTGTTTTAGATCTGAATTTGTGAGATACGGTGTGTGTGTCTTTTTAGAGTTGGGATATCTTTTCTATATGGATGAACTACATGATTATGTATGAGGACACAATTGCTACAATTTAATTGTTCTGTATGTAAACAGGCACGTTGTGATGTCCTGCTTTTCATGTTCATTAAATCAATTAAATAGTAGATATAATTTTGTATGCACATGGCTAGTTAGTGATTCTGTCAGTCTCAAGTTGACACATATAAAGTTAGCTGTATTAAATCAGTGTAAATGCATTACTGAAAACTCGATTTTTGCATGGTTTAACTGAGGCACGAATTAAAATGATGTTCTGTTGTAACTGACAGCAGGTCAGTTGCTGTTGATAGAGTATAACAAGCATTAAACACTGAACATCCATTTAAGAAACTCATCAACACAAACAATTCCCCTCATTCGCTTCAACCAAATCTGGAATTGTGTTCAGTAAATTTATCATTCCCACAACTTCAAGTTTTGCTTCCTTAAACGTCCTTCATAGTTCACAGGTTCATCTGAGCAGCAGGTTTGTCTGTCAGTAGATCCTCATGCAGGTTTTAATGGTAAAGATGCTGCAGTTGGCAGACTGATGAGTAATTCTATCTCATGATGTAAGAATTGTCTGAGTGCTTTGACATCTCTGTGTCCTTGCCACAGTAAGTCAGCTGCAGCTCATAAAGAGAGAGAGCAACATCTTATGGAACAGAAAGGCATCGGAAATGAAAATGATGTCATCATTGAATCACCCTCGATTTGTTCCGAACCCACATGACTTTTTATCTCCTGTGAAAACGACAAAGTATTTTGCAATTTTATGTTTTGCACGGATGAGGATAAAGTGTCAAAAGTTTCTGTTGTTTTTTCTTTTGTGTTCCACAGAAGAAAGGGTCATGCAGGTTTGGAAGATCATGAAGGTGAGTTCTTAGGTGAACTATCCCTCTTCTGGTGTTTTCTGTCTTCCTATGGCTGATGTTCTTTCTGCTCGAGTCGTCTGTTCCTCTCTTGTTCTTTAGCCTGAGCTGGAGCAAAGCCGTTCTGCTGTTTGGATTCCTCGGTATAGTGAGGCAAACAGGTAAAGCTTGTGTTTGATTCCTTCCCCATCTTCTCCTCCTCTACCTCCTCCTCTTCATCCTCTTCTCTTTGATCCTCTCCCAGTGTGATGTTACTGCTGTTACTGCTGAGAACCTCACAAGTTCTGCTGCCATCTTCTGGGATGTTACTGCGGAGATCTTTGCTCCGGTTGCGCTTGGCCAGTTTGGTGAGCGAGCCAAAGCGGTTGAATATGTTCTCCTCTGAGGACGTCTGCTGGCCACCACCCTCGGCTTTCAGTCGCAGGTTGTTAAGTTTGGTGTCGATGCTCTCTTGTGATGACGTCTTGAAGCGCCCGGCATCTAGACTAGCGAAGACAGCTCTCTTTTCAGGCGACAATATGTCGAGCGATTGTGCGCGCTGCTCCAGCCCCAGGCGTCTGCGCTCCATGCTGCGGATGGTGGCTGCACGCTGAAGTTTGTCGTGAATCTCGCCGCTCAGACGTCTGCGTGTTTCACGAAACTCCGCCCGGACATTTGCCTTCCATTCAGCTGCATGAGCCTTAAACTCTCCAACCTGTGTTCAAGAAAACAGTTTGAACAACAAGCTATAAAACATACAAAACATCTGAAATATTTTATCATCTTATTAATCTCTTATTGATCACATTGTCACAGTTAGAGCTGCAATCCGTAACTGTCACCTCTCTGTCACCATCTCTGTTTTAAACATAAAATTGCAGGTTATTTTATGTACTTTTTCTTTATGCATGTTGAAGTCAAATAAAGCCCAAGATTTTCGGGAAATCAGACCTGACAGCTAAAATTATAAATCATTATTATAAACTTACCATTGTGAATCAGTGTAATTTAAGGAGACTGTTTTGAACACTGATCTCTCATGTACTTGCTCAATAACTGATTTTTGATTATTTTTAATCAAGAAAAGTTACGAATTGCAGCTTTAATTTTATGATGTAATAATAAAGGTTTCCTCAATATTGTACTTGTATTACAAGGGATTTGATGTATGATCTATAGTTCTGTAAATTTATAATGTTAGTGGACAAGATATATCATCACTAATTTGTAAAGACATTGTACCTCCTCTTTAGTTTTCTTGGACAGAACCCGGAGCCAGTCTCCAATCATGCTCAAAACTGCTGCAAAATACGCCAGACCCACCAAAATCCAGAACCAAACCAGAGGTTTGTACCATTTCATGTATTCTATTTTACGATCTCCACCTAGAAAACAAAGTACAGTATTTATACACCAATTAAATCTATAGATTTAAACAAGATCTTTATTTAAACACACAAAACTGACAGGACCAGCCAGACAGCCAGAACAATCAGAAAAAAAATGAACTGGCTGTTTTTTCATATTAAGCATATATTTGCACGTCACATACCTGCTACATAATCTCCAATGCCAACAGTCGTAAGAGTTATAACAACAAAGTAGATGGCCTCTAGAGTACTCCAACCCTCGATGTGTTTGAAGATAAATGCTGGGATGGTGACAAACACTATACAGCCGGCCAGAATGAAGAGTATGGTGGAGGTGACACGGATTTTGGTCTGACTGATTTGCTTGTGTTTCTGCTGCAGAGGGTAATTTACAAAAATAAAGAAAAAAATAAACCATTTCAGAGAGG
Source organism: Chromobotia macracanthus (assembly GCA_036877525.1). NCBI lineage: Eukaryota > Metazoa > Chordata > Actinopteri > Cypriniformes > Botiidae > Chromobotia > Chromobotia macracanthus. The sequence goes on along the minus strand of JAZGTH010000083.1, from coordinate 5,336,017 downwards.
AAGTCAATTACATTTTAATTCTTTGGAATAATGCGCAATGATTCATTTGTGGTCTGTTGTTAATTTGAGGTGTGTTGGTTGATTTCACTTTCATCAGCCATTATTAAAACTGCAATCTGTAACTTTCGCCTCTCTACTGCCATCTCTGTTTGAAACATAAAATTGCAGGTTACTATACGTATTTTTGTTTACGCATTTTACAGTAAAATGAAGCCAAACAGACATTTCCTGGCAAATCGGAAAGGACAGCTCAAATTATAAATCATTATTATAAACATACTGTTGTGAATCGGGGTAAGGAGACCATTTTGAACACTGATCTTCCATGTACTTCATGTTCATTTTTAACCCAAAAATGTTACGGATTGCAGCTTTAAGCAAAAACGCAAGTGACAATATTCTTACCCTAAACATTTTTTCCACCTTTAAGACACTCTTTATAAACATGGTCCCTAGCTGATCACCAATCCCAGCCAACAGAAAGCCGAAGAGAGGGATGCCAAATATGGCGTAGAGAATGCAAAAATCTTCCCACCCTCAGTGCTTGGAGCGATGTTGCCATAGCCTGCAGATGTGGGTGTAGAAGACAAGAGGTTATTTCAATTGTTCTACAGCAAACCATGCACAACAAGAAAATTGTTAGGTTGCACTGAGAGAACATGGCAGTAATTATAGATTGCTGAACAGAAGACAAACTCATTTTGAGTCTGACAGGTGTAAACTATTTAAACTTTGCATCCATTTTGGTACGCTTGTTAAAAGTGAAATCTGAACCAATCTAAACATCTAAACTAAAGAAATCAACTAAAGAATCATCTTGAAAAGATGAGGATAAGATGTTTTTCCCACCTAACAATTTTAGGTTGCAAGAACTTTTCCCTAATGTTTTCAATAATTAACAGAAACATTAAAAATGTTATTTTGAATGTTCTAGGAACATTCTACTAACGCTACTGCAAAATGCAGAAATGTTTTAACTCTGAGAGAATTTTTAGAGAATGTTATCCGACATTCTGAGAATGTTCCCTGTTAGCTGATTTGTACCTATAGTGGTAATGACGGTTCCAGCGAAGAAGAACGCACTGCTGAGGTCCCAGTGACTGGAATTATGGGATGTGTCTCCAATAGGACTCACTCCAGCACTGACCGCATCTACTGCATGCTGGGTAAAGATGCAGAAAAATTTTTAAAATGCCATTTTAAAGCAGTTAAAGTCATTTGATAATAGTTGTGCCAGAAGAATTGGGCAGTCAGGAACACAGATTTATATATCCGTCTGCTGGGAAACAAAGTTGTTTTTACAAGGAACTGAGCTAGTACAAAAGTATTTCCAAATATCAATCACATGATTTGCCAAGGTTTGCCAGATTTCAGGAGCCATTTCCAGGGCTGTAGGCTGAGTGAATGGATCATGTGCTTGGTTTTTCTTCTGCACAATATCACAAGGTCACTCAGCTGAAGAAGTTAATTCACTTTTTGCTTCAATAGCTAATGCCTGATACAATACCAAGATGCTTCTGCTCTGTGTCTCTGCACTGACGATCAATGTGCTCTCGGATTTAGTAATCAGATTAGGTGAATCTTCTCAAACTCATTTAGGAATAAACACAATGAATAAAGAAAGACAATTAAATTTAATATCTGGGTAAGCTCTGTCTGAACACCGTACAGTTACAGTAAAGTAGCAATTAACAGTCACTTCATGCAAACTATTGCAATACAGAGATCATATAAGAGAGAAAATCAATATGCGATAAAACAACATGCTGTCATCAGAAAAGCTTTTTCTCTGAGTAATATTTCTTCTGCTCTGAGACAAGTAGCCAAGTGTCCTGATGGACAGATTTCTGAGTCTGTTTCAACAAGCAGCTGGTCAGACATGACGGTGCAAACAGACTTCAGCACTGACATAATGTACATCTAATTCTGTCAAAGGCTTCTTATTTTAAGACTTTTTTGAAAGCAGTTCGAACAGGTGGATGAGTTTCCTAGGGTTCATTGGGAAGAAAAATCTTTAAAATATCTCTGGTTTTGTTCTGAAAGCATTGAGATGAAATGACAAAAAAATTTCATTGTGCTAAACAATTTTAGGTGAAACATCTGAAATCAAGCCTAACTGAGAATTTCATAAAATGTTAGGTTTAATGAAAGATTATTTTTTAGTGTTTAGTTCACTGTTATTTGTTTTGAGACCAGTGTTTTTGAACATGTACTGTAGATGTGTGTGTAGGGTTGGTATATGAATTCTGTTGATGTCTGCAGTTGATAATGACAACATCTTATCTCCTCATGAAAACACTGTTTCAGCAGGAAACACATGGACTCTGAGGAGCCCTGAAAGACCTCAGCAGGATTTTTCTCTCAGGGGTCTCTGCCTTTAGAGAAACACAATAAACAATTGATTTGCTTGAAGGCTATTCCCTAAACATTATATCAAGAGCTCCAATTTAACATTGATGGCTGAAAATGGAGAATTGATTTTTACAGCAAACGCTTAATTAGCACATGTGGGACACCCCTGTAAGAAACGATATCCACATGACTGGGAGAAAAAAGAAATAAGAGAGAACATACAAGTGTCTATGGAAACAGATGTCCAGATCTTATTGACAGGTTAACTCAAACATTCTGAGTGAAGTTACAGTTAACTAGGCTGGATTACAGAATGCTCACATAAGCACAATTCCAGTGTGATGAAGGGAATTCAACTCATTGGCTGGAAAAATGACCAAACTGCCAAACTATTATTAATAATAATAATCTTTAAAAAGTGACAAACTTAAAATGACCCGACACACTCTTTCTATGAGAAGTGCTCAGAGATGGCATCAGCTATTGGGGCAATACAGTTTAAAATGCTGATTTGTGCAATTTTGTTATTTTGTAAATTAATTTTTGTTTTTCCAAAGTGACAGATGCTAATGATGAATTCCTTGCTTTCCTGTAGCTTAACTGGTAAAGCATGGTGCTAACAAAGCCAAGGGTTCAATTCCTGGGGAATGCAGGTAATGATAAAAAGAATAGCGTTAAATTTACTGTCAGTTGTTTTGTATAAAGATCTCTGCCAATGTTAATAAACATTATATACCAAACTGCTGTTTAAAACAGTTAGCATTACACATTGTGTGCTGCTGCTTTTTGAAATAGTAGACAGGATTCAGTTTATAGTATGTAGTATGCAGTGGGGTAATGCTTTCTGCACATATTGATCTCTGATCTGGTTGTATGTCGCCATCTGTTCCCTGCTTTTGTAAATCTCTGAACATTTAGATCATTTGCATGACAACACTCATGTCTGCTAGCTTGGATTAATCTTGATAATATAATGTCTGATGGCCTCTTCCCATAGCATGTGATATAATGGAAATTTCCTCTTATATTAGCCACCCTTCCAGTAATTTCCTCGCTGATGTAGGATGTTCTGGGAAAAATCAATGCACAGCTTTAATTGATGGCAACGCATTTTATTCCTTATACGTGATTTATGTGTCTTCTTGCCCAGAAGTTTAACTGTTATGTAACTAGCGCTGGTGGATTATCTCATTACACGTAACTTTAAGTACAATCAGAGCAAACAACCCTGCCTGATGCTCCAGAAATTTCTGTCTGTCTGAAATGACATTAAATGATCGGTGAGAGCTCTGTGGTGGCTGGGGACAGCAGCAGAGGAGTTGTGTGGTTGGAGATTTCAGCAGAAGGATGTTGCTCACATCACCCATAACATCCCAGGCACAGTTTAACTATAGCTTTACACATCCACGTCCGAACACCCTTTGAAATAAAATGTGCTTTAAATATCAATTCATATGATTGCTTAATAGCAATATATAGGCTAATTTTTGCGAAGAAAGATTTACAAAGAGGAATAAAGAAAATGATGCCTATTAGAACCATTAAGATTTTTTTGCATTGCATCACCCAAAGACATTACCAAAATAAAAATATGCAAGGAAAGTGCCTATAAAAGTTTCTTGGATAAAATAAACATATAATTTAACTTCAACATACATAAAGTATGTAAATTATCCTGAAATTTTACAGAAAGTTACAGGCTGCAGCTTGTTATGAAACTCTTAATGGTTCTCAAAATAGGCTTCAGTTTTTTACGTATGACAAAGACAATCACCTGTAAATTATTGTTTAAATAAAAAAAAATGAAATGGTGTCACAAGCATCAGCAGCTCATAGATAGAACTAAACATAAGACTGATTTGATCTTACTTCAATAAGAGCCTCCAGCTCTGCGGGAGAAACACAGGGGTTCCTCTGCAGAAACGATGCTTTCTTCTGAGTGATGCTGTCTTTCTGGTTACTCTCGAAGGGTTGCTCCAATGCACGGAACGCCAGACCGCCACACACTAGATAGACAACCACCACCACAAACACAGCCAGGACTGTTTTCCACTTCATAACAGAGTGTGGTGTGGATCCATCCACTCCAGAGTCTATGCCTGTGACCACACTGGCTGATCGAGAGGTGATGGAGAGGCGTGGCAGAGGACAGTGGCCATTTGCTTTCATGTCGCAGCCTGTGGGGTTCTGCATGGCAGCCACACTGGCCTGAACCAGGCTGGACTGAACCGCACCGGGCTGAACCTTCTTTGGAGGGATTATGTTCGTCTGAACTGCCACTAGAATGACACAGACACGGATGTGAACGATGTGGAATTAACATGTCGGAAATATTTAGAAAGAAGATTCACCTTGGAACATTTTATTGCTATGTTGCTCTTTCAAAACTCAGGAGACATAAGGCAGGTCTCAGTTTCATTAAAGATTCATTGAAATACAATAAGCGTATGAAGCTACACAATGGATGTGGACGCTAGAGCTTATGTCATTTGGTTTTGGAAGAAACTGATGAGAAATATTTAAGTTCTCTCATTTTTCTCTCATCCATGATCTCTGTTTAAAGCTGCAACATGTAACTTCTGCCTGTCTTTCGCCATCTCTGTTTGAACCATAAAACTGCAGGTTACTGTACATACTTTTCTTTACTGTTGAAGTCAAATAAAGTTAAACTGACATTTTCCGTGAAATTGGGGCCAACCGCTCAAATTATAAATCATTATTATAAACTTATTGTTGTAAATCAGGGTAAGGTATCGAGAGCAATTTGAACACTCATCAGTCATGTACTTGCTCAATAACTGACTGCAGGTCAGGAGATATTACCTGTATGGAAACCATTAGTGGTTTAGATGTTTAAGTACCTCATGAGAAGGTTTCGTGTAATTGTCTGGTTAAGCATCAGTGATTCCTCAGAGAACTGTTCCAGGTTATGACTTAATGCTACACACACTACACACTGTCTGTTTTAGAAGTTACAGACGTTCTCTTCTAGGTTATGACTTTACCGCTACACACACACCACACTGACAGAACTTGGTTTTACTGCCCACAACTTCATTTTCAACATATCTAAAATGTCTCTCTGCTGACGTGTTCTGCACATTACAAATTATCACAGGTTATTTCATCAGCATGACAACTTAAGTGAACAGTTTAAGTAAAAAAATAATATACATTTCATAATGTCTGAGTGTTTGGTATGACACATTTTATTCTAATGATAGTACACACTCATGTTCACAAAACCTGATGATCCGTGTCATTCCAAAAGAACATTCCAAAGAGCATCTTATGTGCTTGATTCCCAGCTTTTAACTGTCTCACATTTTTGTACTGTATTTTCTGTTTAATATTAAAGACTTTAGGTAGGGTAGGCATTTTCAGAGAGGCTAACAATAGCAAGCTAGTTTTGAATAAACTGTGCAAAAGCATAAAATCCTGCCTAAAATCAAAGCCACGCCTCCTCCAACACACGAGTATACATTGTTTGACAGGCAATTAGGACATCCTATCATCACATTCAGACAGAATGCAATGATTGGATGAACATTTTATGGTCCTGCGCCTCCCACATATGATATATTTTACATAAAAATATTTAGACCACTTAACTTGCTATCAGGATGTGAAAAGACTTTCAAACCAGCATAACAAAAAATGTTTCTGGAAAAAATCAGCTATTAAAAATAATAAATAGCAGCCCATCTAGTTAACTTGCTTGTAAGTGTAGCCAATGATTCTAAATGGGGTGAATGTACCAAGGTGAGATTCAATCTTTCTAATAGACATTTGAAGGGGAATTGAGAGATGATAAGTGTTTTACTGGCACTTTAGTGGAAATGGATCGTATAATAAGATTCAGAGAGCATACAGTGCAGTTGAGAGTGGGGCCAAGGAGGCGACTGCTTTTAAATGCATTCATGTATTCACAAGAGCGCAGCTGTGTGCAGTCACCCCTGTTTAAAGAGAAACCCCCTGCCTTCGTGAGGGACAGTGGGCGGGGCCTATGTGTCAGAATGATGTCATCCTGAGACCACCTCATTATTTATGCAAACTTTGCCTTTTACAATGTTTCAGGAACCAATCCTATATTTTACTGCCCCTAAACCTAATATTATGGGTTGCCTTGTTGAATAAACCTACCTTGCATGTTTGTTATGTCAGTATTTGTTGTTAATTAAGCAGATGTAAATCTTTATGTGTGCACATATATAGATTGTAACAGTGTGGCATGGACTTACAATCAATACACACACTTAGATAACCATAATTTCTGGGTCTGACAGGCAAAGAACTGACATCACCATATCTCTGCAGAGATATAAACCAACTCCGCCCATCTCAGAGTCAATGTCTAACAGCTAATCCAAATCACATTATTTAAAAATACTTCTCATAAACATTTACTAGCACAATTCAGTGAATGTACACAACCCTTGACTGATGTGTTCGACGATTACAACACGCTGATTACAGCAATGGCAACATTTACAGACTTACAGAATTCAGAGCACATGAAATGTGACCACGATTGTCTAAAAAGTGCTTTCAGATGAAGTGTGAACAATGTTTTGATTCTTTTATGCTGATCTTTATTGATCTCTGTGATTTCCTGTCATTACAAATGTTTCCTACAAACATCATTCCACACTTTAAATGTGCCTAAACCAAGGCTTATTGTATTTTTAAATGCTTCTGGCAAGACAAACAAAAAGGTACATGCGATTACATGAAAATATTAAGATTGCAGCAACCTCTAAGATCAGATTTAAACTCGTCAGTCCTCACCAATTAAGCAGATTAAGCTTTTCTCTTCCTCATCAGACGAATTAAAGAAGATGTGTTGTTCATAAACACAATGCTGTTCACGAATATACAACTATTAAAGAACATTAGAAACAACTAACCTTGCTCCGGGTCCCAGTTCACCTGTTTCCTTGGATTTTCTAACGGGAATTTCATAATGGACACGTCGCCCCTGAAGGGCTTTCGAAATTAATATAACAACAAAGCTAAATGAACAACATTAACATAATTTAAAGAGACCAGATTAGTGCACATCCTCGTTTCCTTCTGGGTGCTTTATAACGCGCAAAGTGTTGAGGCAAACCCAAGAGCGCATTGCGTGCGGTGGTACCCTAATGACCAGAGATGCGCGTCGCGATCACGCCTCGCTCTCCCAGCTGCCCATCAATACAAAACCAACCCATCCCATCACAAAGTCCCTTATTTCACACCATCACAAACCAAAACGGCAGAAATAAATCACATCTCGGTCATTAAACGCAAAACCGGGAGTGCGCCTCCGCGTTGCGCGTAAGTCTCCTTTGTTTCAGTGTCTCATCCTTTGTGTCCCCTATCCTTTACGCATTCGGTCATATAAGAGCTCATTCGGCCCTTCTCTGGTCATTTTGATCGTAGAAATATGAACGTGAGATGTATGTAAAGGTCTGCAGATCGGTGTACTCACTGATCATCGCGTTTATCCCGGGTATACGGCACCGGAGCCGGCTGGCACATGGATAACAGGTGCACGGAGGGCGGGCGCAAGAACCGCGCAGCAAATCAACGATGAGTGAGCCAATATAAATGATTTATAATGCAAAGTGTGTTTTTATCCTTTGCATGTTGTTTAAGACAAACAGAAGCCTTGTAATATTAATCATGTGCATACCAGTGCATCATCATAATAGTTAATAGTTCGTTTTAATATTATTATTATTATTATAATAATATTTTGCATTTGCTTACCAGCTGTTTGTATACCTTAACTAAATTATTGGGTTGCCTAAATGAGCATGTTTTACTACAAATCAGGAGCATATAGGCCCATAACTGTATTTACGGACTGTTGAAACCCAATGCCTTGCTTGTCTGATTTATTCCTCACAAATGTGCATGTTTAAATGTAATAGCACCCAGCTGTGAGGAATTATGCATTGACATTTCATAACATCAGCATAACTATCTGTTGCCTCATGCATGTCTCATGTCTCTGGTCAGTTTTATTACATCACATATACAGGAAAGAAAGACTCATCACTTATAAGATTAAGATGTATTGAGCAGGACTTTATTAATGATGTATGAAACTCTACTGCTGCCTAAGATTTGAGACTCAGCATCTATTAGTCATGATGAGGGAATACAGAATGACATCATAACCAAATGTGTAATTTTAAAGGAAATCATTATCAACACATTCCTGGTTAAGTTATTTTTTCCAAATGTTAAAAAATATGTTACCATTAACCTGCTACACTTACACAAAGTGTAAAAGCATTTCAGATTCCCATCATTAATATGCAGGCAGGTCTGAGGTCTACAGTAAGCAAAGGATGTGTTGTTAGAACGTTTCCCTAACGTTTCCATTGTAGTAATAAAACGTGGACATTGCATTAACGTTGTTGTTTTGTTACAAGAACATTATTCAAACTTGGATTCTGTAATTTTATTTTATTTTATTTTATTTTATTTTATTTTTTTATAATGGCCACAGATTTGAAGCGTGATGTGCGTGATTGCGTCTACTGACAAAATGACGTCAGACGCACGCTTAGCAACCATCATGGCGGCGGCGAAGCTTGGCTGTAGCGAGGTTAGCTAGCAAAACAGATTAGGAATATAATATCTGTAAATTAACAATCAAATATTTATTTATTAAGTGTTATTGTTACAATTGCATTACCTCACGCCCTCAAAATGTTTAATATGGTGATTTCGAGTGAAACACGAGTGTTTTGAGGATGGGAGTCTTACCAGAGTCCCTCACCATGGATACAAAACCAGGTAAATGATGTTAACTAACCCAAATCTAATAATATTTTAAACAGACCAGTGTTAACCACTTTAGTTATTATTTATGTAAACATGGTCGCAGCATGTTTACTGTAAATTCACTTAGATTACCATGCAAATTCTGTTCATCATATGAATTTAGTAATCATCAGGTAGCATGACCTATATCAAATGACCATAGTAATACCATTTCAAGCAATTACTGTACCATGATAACATCACATGACTGCGTTGTAATGAACATTTGTTGAAAATGTGATCAATAACTGATAGGGTGTTAGAAGTATAAGGGATTATTAATGTAATGTCTCTGAAATCTTTCTTTCAGAGTATTGTTTCGGCTCATCTGGTAAACGCATGAATCAGTACATGATTGAAGAGCACATGTTGTCACATTACAGAAAGTTGTATTCAGCTAAAGGTAAATCGTAAAGGAGACGTCTGTTTATTTGCCTTTATATAATTTTACACACTGGTTATTGGAAAGTGTTGCTTGGTAATTTTATGTCAACTAGAAATGTGTTTCCCTTATGTATGTATATGTCTTGATTTCTTCTAGCTGCCGTGGACTGCTCTGTGCCTAAAAGCATGCGCTGTAATGTCAAATGTAAGTCCCACATTACAGTTCTGCCATGTGTATACAGTATGTTTTGCTAAGTGGTTCTTGGTTACAGTTACACTTACAATACAGAGCAAAAACTACAGAGCATCTCATGTGTGAGTGTTTCATTTTGGAATCCTATTTATGTTTTTAGATGTTGATCAAAAACGCCGTGAGCAGTTGAAGAAAGACACACTGAGTCAGTCTGGAAGATCTGATTCACAGAGGAGCACCAGAGTAAACTCAAGGACCTCGTGTTCTTCTAAGAACGTAAGATGTTTTCTTTATTACTTTATTTAAAGAGAGATGGTATAGCTGTTTGTTCTGAATCTCTTTGTAATTGATTTGTTTTCAGAGTAGAACTTCCATTCATGGTGATAAGACTGCCTGTCATTACCTGGACCAATCAGTGATGTCCTCCTCACCCAGGATCAGCACCTCATTCCATTCCAAGCAAATCGTCTATCCACCTCAGTCTGTTTGTACATCTCGTACCCCTGCCAATCATTTCCGCTCTGCTTCAGAGTTACAAAGATATGAAAGTCCAAATCCTCAGTGGCAACATACAGGCAATGTTTCATGTGCAACATCTGGCAGCCAGAGAAGATACAAAAGCTTTCAGGATCCAATACAGAAGACTTACAGCGGTGATGTGCTGTTAAAACACTCTCATCGCTTCACGCAGGAGAAACCTTTCGCCCCGAGAACTCTGAAGTCAGATAACAAGTCTAAACTGTTACAGTATCGCTATTACACCCCCCCAAAGAGGAAGGATGAAGATGAGAAGCCTTCGTCGTCCAGAATGGTTCGACAGGAGAGGTACCACGGGAGGTATTGCCATATAACCCCTGATATCAAAACAGCTATAGTCATAGTTACAATACATTCGGTTTGTTGAAATAGCTCTTTATTTTGGGCATCTGCTGATGTTTTTTTCTGTAGCATGCAGTCCAAGCGAAGCTTTACACCACAGTTACCATCACCACGGGCAAGTCATTCTATAAAACATTAATTTCCCTTCACAATAATAACAATATTATCTACCCTATTAGTCAGATATATAGATACATAGTAAACTGAAAGCACACAGGTCTCTTGTTAAGACTTTATTATTTTTAACAGCCATTTAGTGTGGATCAGGAGTGGTCAGACGAAGAATCAGATTCGTTCAGGCATCACAGGAAAGCAGATTTTCTTCTGTCATCCTCCAGGTGAAGACTTGCATACTGTATATAGCTGTCACGTTGTTGTTATAATGGCAGATGTAAACTCTGTGACATTTGTTGTAGGGTTTCACCAGAGGGCATGAGGTCGCCAGTAATGAGGAAAGTTTCAGCCGAGTGAGTTTCATTCAGTGTTTTACAACCCTGGGATATAAATATAAGACATAACACTATTCTTACACTAATCTATCTAATCTCATCTATGACACTAATCTTCCCCTTAGATCATATTACTGTTACCTGCACACTGTCTTTGATTGATTTCTTTATTTCTTTTCACCAGGGAAGAAGAATTACTGTACCTGGAGTTTATTACAGACGTGACGAATGAGATCTTAGCACAGGGTCTTTACTCGGACAGGTGTGTGCATTTCCTTCATTTTGAACACAACAGACTGTTATTGACTGTTAAGAGACAGTTATTTTTGTGTTGTTTTACAGTTTTACGTGTGTATATTGTAAATCTAATGAAGTGTTTTGTAACAGGGTCCTGAAGCGTGTGTTCGAACGTCATATTGATATGAACAGACATCGATTAGATGAGGTGAGAATTTATAATGATACAATTAATTATTTACACTTAATAATTTTGTGGACACTTGTATGCACTTTCCTAAATGAATCCAGAAAAAAGTAATTAAAACAATCTAGATTGTTGGTGAATTCAGTTTATTTACAGTTACTTTCAACTGTTATATAATAATTATTATATGATATTTAATGACTTAATTGTTTTTTTACTATTACTGAATCGATCAAATCCACACTGCTGTTTTCTAATGCTCTTCTTCAAAAACTTAAAGCTGTGTTTCCAATATACCCAACAGAATAAAATGCGCCACCTTCTGGACAAGTTGCATGATGACATCCAGAGTCCCTCTGATGCCTCAGTTTCAATCCTGGGCATTAAGGAATCCGACGGTCCTTTACAACTGCAGAGCAAATCTTCAAACTTTGGACAAGAGCTGCCATCAGTTACCACAGACGATGCTGTTTTCCTTCCTCATACAGTGTTTGATTATGTCAATGGTCAGAGAGAGAACATCACACCTACTCTGTCATCCACACCAGCAAACAACAGCCTGCTGGAAAGCTTCAGTCACCATAATCTGGCGGAAGTTGAAAAGGAACCATTAAATTTAGAGTTTAATCACAACACAGGCTGTGAAATCTCTTTAAATGATAAACATCTCACCTGTACAGATGAGAAACCCAGAAACACTGAAGATGACAATGAACTGAAGGAACAGGTCCATGAACTTGAGAAAACCATGACAGAGTTGTTAAATGTGTCTGAGAAGAAGATGTTTGAAGATGAGCAGACGACAGACAGACTCAGTGATGATGAGTTTTAATCTCTTACAGTGCTCAGTGAAACTTCAGCAAAAGCTTCATTTCTTTGAAACAAGTGTATTTGTTTGCAGTTTTGACAGAATCTCGTTCTTTTCTTTTTGAAATGTGTTAACTTTGTTCACAAAGGCTGTGTGTGTTATCCATATGTGACTGTCATAAAGAGCCATTCCAGTATTTTACAACACAATCGTTTTTTTGTGCTGTTACAGTATGAGACAGTACTACACTTCTGAAGTTTGCTGCTCCAAATTTTGGCATTTATTGGTCAGTTTTGTTTAAGGTCAGTTTAGTTTTGTGTTTTAGTTAGTGAAGCACATGACAAGGAGAACTGCAGTATTATCATCACACTGGACACAGTGACTATTATAGGAACTGAAGTAAATATATAGATAATATATATTTGCACCTGTTTATTTAGTAATACACTGAATTCTGTGTCCTTCATGTTGTCTTTGAGAAATGAAAATATTACTTTGTATTATGCTTGTGTAGATTTTATTATTTTGTTTTCATTATTGAATTGTTGTAACAGTAGTCAGTAAATGCCTTCATTGGGAGCTCTTTTAAAAAAATATTAAAATTAGATATGATTTGTCTAAATCTACACGTTTGTTTGTGCTGCACATTAGCAAATGCTCATAGAAACTCATACAGGGTGACAGATATCATACTAAACACAATGCATTTTATATAGAAAACTGAAATGGGCTTAACCATTAGTGACCTAACACACCTGTGTAGTTTTGTTGATGTTTTATAACAAATAACATTTAAACTCTTATTTTCTTTTGTACCTGCTGATGTAATAGAAATGTATGAAGTTTTAACTACTGAGTTATGAAAACACTGTAAAACCTGTATTTGTTTAATAATACAAAATATAGATAATTTGTATGGCAATGTTTTGTGCATATTATAGTTCTTGGGATTTTAAATGCATGCTCGTAATCTCTTAACACATTGAGCATGCTATTTTAAGTTTAGATGAAATGTAGGGTGGATATATAAATGTCTAAATGTATTTATAACACGTAGTGATTGTTGAAGAGCATAACAAAGAAATGTTTCTGGATAAGACAAGCAGACCCCGCCTTTAAGTGCAATTAAATACCCTGAAAAGCTCAATAGATCAACAAAAACATTCAAGAGTTCAGCACTTTACTGTAGCAGTCATTTATTTTATTACACATTTATTTTCACACGACTTTTCATTCCGCGCATTCTGACGCGCTGACGCAACGCGCTCAGGATCCGTATCAAAGCGCGACGCGATGGTTCCGTTTCTCCGTTTGATCTCATCGTGCAATCAAATGCGATCACGCTGTTGCTTCTCGACGATCTTCTCCGTCTGAGGTCTTCAGAGCACTCCACTGAGAAGAAAACGAGAAGAAAACGAGAAGAAAACGGCGTCCGTCCCGTTTTGGGTGCGTGAGAAAATAGATCCGCGGATGCTTACCGGCTGGATCTTCTTTCCTCTGGTATGCCGGGCGGATGTGACGTAGCAGCAGGATCGCGACCTGAAGAACCTCAAACATGCGTCAATCCCGAAAAAAACAAACTTCACCAAATATCGGACCGTCGCCATCATAAAGATTCATATCTGCATTAAAATCCTCCATGTTTTCCATAAAGCGCACAACAAATCGTCTCGTTTGTAAGGTAAGCGATGGCGCGCTGTTATAGTGACACTTTTCCCAGATTTTCTCTACGTGTGTTAGCGGAGATGGACGTCGTGCGATCCTAAAACGTTATTTGTTATTAAAGCACCGTAATGTGACGAAAATGATACGAAGTTATAAAGTTATAAACGCGTTTAAAGAAAGCTGAGGCGAATGCATAACAGTCCGCTTCTGTGGGCGTTGTGGTCACTTGTTGCTCCAGGAGTCAGTCCGACACTTTTTGTGTTTGTTTATATTCAACACAAGCAGCGAAATGTCTCTAGTTTGTAAGAAATATAGCACATACAACGACTTCAGTGCGCTTTTAAGTGCGTGTTATGACACTTGAAGTCATTTCTAAGTGTTTATTATGGTGGTGACTTATGCTTCTTTGTTAAATCTCACTATTGCGATCTGAGGAGAGGAATGTGCCTGTGCAAATTAAGTAAGCAACAATAATAAAAATATGTTTTGTCCATTATGAATTAATACACAGAGCTTTAAAGTGGTTTGTTTAACTTGTTGTTTTATAATTCATGCAAATTATAATGAGTTACCTCCGAGACATGTATATAAATGTGTTGCATGTGTTATCAATGTGTTTTACAACTGCTTTTGTTAAATTATTTATTATTGGTATCTATTCGATTATTACATCAATGGTTTTACTTCACACTTACATTGGACAATGTCAAACATGAAATGTATTCATATAACCATGAGCTGAATAAACCCAACAATTGCGTTTGTTTTGTAAACGTATATACAATATAACAGAAAAAAAAGTGGTTTATTAAACATAATAGACTAATTGTCACTGGTACTGTCACTGTGTATGCCAAAACTGGATTTGTGCTTGACTGGACACCAACAAAAATATTAGTTGTAATTTTAACAGTTTGTTAAAGATAAGCGATTTACCAAACCGTGATTTAAGGCTGTTTGTATCTGTAAAGTTCATTTGTAATCTGGTTTTATTCAGGTTATTGTATTCTGGTTTTTATCCCGGACTCATGTGTTTGTCAAGTGGGGCTCTGTATAATCCAGCACCTCTCCATGGATTAACTGCAGAGAAACGCTGAATCAGATCATTCTGCTCAAGGAAGGCCGCGGCACGAGTGAAACATGCCCCTTCCATTTGGATTAAAACTCAAGAGAACCAGAAGATACACCGTATCCACCAAAAGCTGCCTGGTGACCCGCATTCAGCTGCTCAATGGTGAATATGTGGAGTTCACTCTGTCGGTGGAGAGCACTGGACAGGAGTGTCTGGAAGCTGTTGCTCAGAGACTGGAGTTACGAGAGGTAGGCAGCCTGCCTCCTAAACCTGGTTTAATCTGGTAGAAATCACCTTAACACATTGTGGGCGTGTTTATTTTAACCTGCTGGCACTGTCGAAAGTCCCGGCTGTTCTAGGACCGTTCCCAAACTGCTGTCAAACATTGGAAGTGTATGTATGTGCGTGTGCGTGCGTGCCAAGAATTAAGTCTGGACCGTATGCTGTTCGTTTCATTGCATCAGATGATCAAGTCTGAATATTTTCCTGCAAAATCAGATTTTCTCACCATCAGTAACTGGTTATCGTTCTCCAGCATCGAGGTACAAAGGTTCCTAGAGTTCAGAGATCTTATCTCTGGGCTATCATTTCTCCAGACACGTCTTATTTTGTGTGTCTTATTTTCTTTATATCAGTGAAGAATACTGTAGAAACTGATTTAATCAGTGTTACTGGTGAGCTTGCAGGAATCATGCATTTTGCTATTATTTAATTCACATTTATTTGTATAGCGCTTTTTACAGTACATATGTCATACATTAGCCATACATAAAAACATTAGCCTATTACAACCCACTGAACCAGTTACTTGTAGTATTGCAGATGTTATTATGGCTTAAAGCCATATTAGTTGAAATGTTGCTGAAAGTTAAGTCCATGAAATCTTTCTTGATTAAAATATGATATGATATGATAAGTGTACATATTAGACTGTGTAATTTTACTTTCAATAAAATTTTAAGCTATTTTATCTAAGCTTATTACCATTAGTTTTAAGCACTACAAAAGTATCATAACAGTGAAAATTGTCCTTTTCACTGTAGTCTTCCTCAGTGCTTGAGCATTTAAATCAAACATTCTTCCAAGCAGCAGATTTGATGTTTCAGGCATTTGACATCTCCACACAATGCTTTATAAAATGTTCAAAACCATCAGTTGTCTTATAATAGAAATGCAGTAAATCTGTGTGAATAATAATTCTGAAAGAATGAGTGTTAAGTAAGATTAATTATGGCGACTGCTTGAAATGCCCTGTCATCTGCCCACTCCCAACCGATTTCTGTGGTTTTTCTGTGATGAATGTCAAGTGTCTTTTCTGCAGTGGAAGTATTGTCATCTGAAAAACATGATCTTAACTTAAACACGTGCATTCTGCCCTGTTCTTCTTTCTCATGAGGGAAATTCTGTTCATTCTTCAGATAACATATTTTAGCCTCTGGTACTACAACAAACAAAACCAGCAGAGATGGATTGATTTAGAAAAGCCGCTGAAGAAACAGCTTGACAAGTATGGACTGGAGCCCACCGTTTACTTTGGAGTGGTTTTCTATGTGTCGTCTGTTACCCAGTTACAACAGGAGATAACCAGGTTAATGACAGAAATATATCCTCACTCATTCCTGCAGTCGTGTGTTGAAACCCATTAATTCAGTTGTGTTTTTACCCCACAGATATCAGTATTATCTCCAGCTGAAGAAAGATATTCTGGAGGGGAAAGTTCCCTGCTCAATCGAACAAGCCATTCATCTGGCCAGCTTGGCTGTGCAAGGTATTCCAATAGTCTGTTTGGCAGGAGATTTTGTGATTGATGTAGGTCTAATCCTGTTCTGCATTAGTGCCATGATTTTCACAGGGGTTTAGTTGTAGTTCATCTCTCGTCAACTGAGCATTGCAAAGGAATAGTTCTTCAAAGCCTGTATGATTTTCTTTCTTCAGTGGAACACACAGAATAAAAAGCTAAAAGATTTAAAGCTGCAATCATAACTTTCCCCTTTCTACAATCTTTGTTTGCAACATAAAATGACAGGTTATTTTACGTACTTGTCTTTACGTATTTTGAAGTCAATTGTAGCCAAACTGAAATCAGGTCAGGAAATCTGATCTGACAGGTCAAACGATAAATTATTATTATAAACTTACCGTTGGATTTCGGGGTAAGGTAAGGAGATCATGTTGTGTATGCCCAACAACTATTTTAGTTTTTCATTTTTTAACTGAAAAAAATGCAGCTTTAAAGACTGTTCATTGCTTACATTTCATTTTCAGTAAAGTCATACATAATCATTCAAACTCATGATTTGTTCAAAGGTGATACATGAGAACATTTGTCTTGAACATTCCTATGATAACACTGAGACAGCTGCTAGTTCGTGGGTTCAAGGCTTTCAAAACTTCATCATGGAGTTGAACAATTTAATATGACTATACATCATAAGTCTAGAAAATTAGAGCGTCATTTATCAAGCCATGCTGCCAGACTTGACTAGCACAGCTTTAGCGTTGAGCCAAGAGAAGAATATCATATGATGTTGTGAAACATAAATCAGGCCACACCAGTTACTGGTCTGGTGTTAGCATAGCAGAGAAACTGACATCACTCAGTGTCCTAACCAGCTCGAAATCGTGTCACTCACACATAAGGAAATCATGTCACCACAGCTCTCACATTTGCCCATATTTGCAGAGTCAGCAGACTCTGCTTCATCTTGGCTTGATTTAATCATTTCAATGGGGCTCAATCTCATCTCAGGTTATTTTTGTGTACCAGCATGGCTGCGTAAGGAAGCTTCACGCGATGGCAATGCTTCAGATTGTCGGCATAGCTGCGAACGTTTCTAACGGACTGGTTAGGAATCCTGTTAATGTTGAACTACTACAGTTACAAAGGCTAAATCCATTCCTTCCATAACTAAATGTCTCGTGTTTTCTAAAATTAGACATGACCAGAATATCACGGAGATTAAGTGTTTGAGCTTGTTTAAATGCAGTCAGTAAACGACCACCTGGCAACTACCCAGATCACCCTAGAGACCCCATAGCAACATACTAAAAATCACACAGAACAACATAACAACCTTATAGCAACAGGCTAAAAGATGCTAAGAATGTTAGCTTAATCTCAAGTTTTGCTAAACGGTATTGCTTGGTAATAAAAACATTATTCATCCTTAATTGAATTTTGTAACGTTTTGAGGATGTTCCAACTACTTAAGAGTTTTGTGTATGGTATATAACGTTACCGCAAGAGTGTTTTTTTGAATACTTGTAATAATTGTCTGTTTACTGAGCTGTTGTGTAGCTTGGTGTTGATTGGTGTATATCCTTACTGAGATCCATTAGGCTTTTTAATCTAAATCTAAACATACAAAACATTTAAAATGTTTAAACGAAATTTTATCGTTTGTTACAGCTGACCTCGGAGACTTTAATCGATATGATTCGCAGGAGTTCCTTCAAAAAATTGTGCTTTTTCCAATGGTAAGTAAACCTGTTCATCTATAATCCAGAGTTCAAGACTGAAGATATCTATTAAGTTGATTGTTTCTACTCTTTTCTCAGCCATGGATCCAGGATGAGAGAGTTGTCGAGGAGGCGACTCAGAAGGTCACCATGCTCTATCAAAACTACCGGTAAGAAAATATGCACGTCAATGAAATCTGCTTATTTTTGCATTTGGAAAATACTGGAGGACTGTTTGCTTGTATTTGAGTGAGGCTCAGAGAAGATGCTACAGTGTTATCAGAGATGTTCAGATGGTTTCTGTTAGATTCACATTCCAGAAGGGCTCTCGACTTGACTTACGATCCAACTGAAAGAAAATGTACTTGTTTTGGCTCTTTGAATGCTCTTGCAATCGTTCATGCAGAAGATTTGTTCCAGAAAAGTTCTTCAGATGAGGTTTGCATGAGCTCCTATAGTATGTGCTCAGCACACAGGCAGGGGTTAGATGATGTATCAGATATTTATGATAAATAGTCACCATTGTGGATATACAGTCTTGAGTATGCTGATGATTTTAATTCACTCTTTATTATAACAATACGTTTCTTAAAGATGAGTCATTAGTTTTTTGTTGCACGAGTTAAGACACAGATGTGTTTTAATAGTGTTGCTAACTGCAGTTCAGTAGTATTAACGTAAGCTGTTTCATTTCAGGTAAGTAATAAAAGTATTTTTGTGTAATTGTTCAGAAATATTCACAGAAGTGTTTCTGTTAGTGTTAGTTTGTTCTGTTTGTTAGTAATGGATTGTTATGTTGGTGCATTTAAAGCAAAAGAATAAAACCTCATATGTTCATGAAAGAAAAACATTCCTAGACAGATGATACTGCAGGTCAGATGATATGCTCAGTGTTAAATGTGACCTTCGAACCCTGATCGGTTCTGGTGTGTGTGGGGCCCTGGTATTTACTACATTATGGGGACCAAATGTCCCCACAAGTATAGTAATACCAGTATATTTAGACATTTTAAGATCCCCATCATTTTAAGATCCCCATGAAAATCTAAAATATCAGAAAGTTCTCTGTGAGGGTTAGGGTTAGTTTAGGGGGATAGAATATACAGTTGTACAGTATTAAAACCATTACACCAACGGAATGTCCTCATTAAACATAAAAACCCAACGTGTGTGTGTGTTTGTGTCAGGGGTCTGTCCGCTCCGGAGGCAGAGCTTCTCTACATGCAGGAAGTGGAGAAGATGGAAGGATACGCTGAGGAGAGCGTCCAAGCAAAGGTAAACCGCCCCCTTCACTCTTCCAGCACACAAGAGCTTCATTTGTGGGAACATTCATGTTTCAGATACGCAAGCTAATGCGTAAGATTAATTATAAGATAAATTAAATCTATTTAAATACACAAACAGTCAAAAAACATGTAAGATAAATCACTCAAGCATCCAAAAAATGACAGGAACTATTATTCATACAATCTATCGAAACATATGTATTATTGCTAATAGTAAGTCCAGATTATTTTGCGAAATCGTTTCATATTCGTCTTTTCTCTGTTTAAACAGGACAGTCAGAACACAGATGTAGTAATCGGCTCTTCTCTGGACGGGATATTCGTCAAACATAAAAATGGAAAAGCTCCTCTCTTGTTTCGGTGTGTGTTTATATCTGTTTGTGTATGACTGACACTGTTGCATGCTTTTGTGTTTGTCATTTAAATTCCTGCATTGTGTTGTGCTGTCATGTGATCGACTCGCTCTCCCGTAGGTGGAATGACATTAATAACATGACTCACAATAAGTCCTTCTTTGCCCTGGAACTCACCAACAAAGAAGAGACAGTCCAGTTCCAGACCGTAAGTCCCCAGGCCATCTGCACTTCTCCTCCTCAGATACTTCACATGCTTGTCTTTGCCTAAAATAGCTCTGAGACTAAATGAGTCTGGAGTTTTGCCATCACATATATGTCCTGTGTATGTCAGCTCAGATGAATGAATTCAGGTCCTCCGAGGTCATGGAAACCTGTAGAGTTTCAAAATAGTGTTTTCCAGACCAGGAAGAGTCATGGAAAGTAAAAGTTAAGCTCAGCTATAAAATAACAGTCAGAAATCGCTCTTATGTAAAGCAAAATGTGTGTGCAAGCAAAGATTATAAAATAAACAAGATGCTGCACTTCTATTAATATTAATGGGGGATTCAATTCAATATGGCCCCTCTAGCGAAGGAAGTCAGGAACTACTATTCATACAATCTACTAGTCGAAAGATTGCTGAACCAATTGTCAATTGCTGAACATTCTGGGGGAAGGGCTCTGTACAGAATGCTTTGAGGTACTTACCAGCCATAGCTCATGCACAGGAGCTAAAGCAGTCTGTTTAAAAAAATGTTTTTAGAGTGTAATTTGAGCTTAGAAAACAATTTATGGTGCAGTTGATGTCAGGTTTGATAGTTAGTCTGAAACAGAGTAAATTATTGTGAACTTAGCCAGCACTTTTAGTTAATTATCTGTATTTTCCTATTCAAGTAGATATAACCTCGGCTTATTTGACTGAAATTGCTATTTGATTTTTTTTAGCGAATCATGACCTTGTCGACCTGTTTCATAAATCGGCTCAACGATTCATTAGCGAATCAGATATTCGGAATTCCTTTCCTGTAATCACAAATGAATGAGAATGTTACAGAATTTCATTGGTGGAAAACTGTGGGAATGTTGTGGATAGATTTAAATCTGGCACGCAAGATTTGTTAAGCATTTATTCGCTGAAACGCACACGAGTGTTCCAGACTCCAGTCAGACTGATTCAATTGTGTATAAATGTTTCTGCTGTGTTTCAGGAGGACATGGAGACGTCCAAATACGTTTGCAGAATGTGGCTGGCGCGACACAAGTTTTACAAAGTTAACAACAGCACTCTGTAAGTTGAGGGGTGTGTTTGTTTTGTGTAGCGTGTGTGTCTCTCTGTGGTTTCACTTGTGTTCGTCTGCTCTCTCCAGAGAGCCGTCTGATGGCCCGTCATCTGATGGCTCCCAGAGGTCCGTTCTCAGTCTTTCATTTCCTCGCTTTCCGACGCTCTTGCGTCCCTCTCTGCCTTCTAACAAGGGGTGAGCAGGACTGCATGAGCTCTGAGTGACAGAAACCCCCCCCATTACCATTCTGTCTCACCAAAACAAGCCCTATATATTGTGTTGGTGCATTACAGTGTTGAGAAACAGTATATGTTTTGACATAAAATGGCTTCCTGTAGCTTAACTAGTAGAGCATTGTGTTAGCAGCACAAAGGTTGTGGGTTCGATTCTCAGGGAACACATACGGATTAAATGTATACCTAGAATGCACTGTATGTCACTTTGGATAAAAGTGTATGCTAAATGCATAAATGTAAATATCAATGTAAAATATGTCCTGGTCACATTTGCACGAGATTCTTCGTTTTCTGTATACATTGCCGAAGAACAGCAGAAGATCACCGATGGTCACTGATGCCAAAAAGAAACCGATTCATGTCCTTAATCTTTGTCGTTGGAAAGCCATTTCTGAACTCCTGTGTTCTTTTCTTGCAGTCACAAACCTTGTTAGCTTATGGTCTATTTTAAATGCGTCTTTTATTGTTTTTTTATTACAGACAAACTCAGCCTGCCCCCGTGAATCCGGTCAGGAGACGATCCTCTACAAGAATGTCTCTGGTCAGCATAACATTGCTTATTCGTGGACTGTTTTACAATGAAACTTGTCATGTTTGTCTGCTCTGCAAAATCTCAGTATAGAAGCAGCAGTTTTGTTTCTGTGTGATTAGTAATGGATTATTATAGATTATAATGATGGATTATAATGTCCATCTATATAGGCATCCTAAGCATAATGGCTAACCACAGCTAACCAGATTCTGAGTTCATGTGTCCAGCAACTAAATAATGCTGCTTTTGTTTTGGTGCAGCCAAAACCTCAAGCGTACATGATGCCCCCACAGATGCACTTTAATGGA
Organism: Chromobotia macracanthus; assembly: GCA_036877525.1. NCBI lineage: Eukaryota > Metazoa > Chordata > Actinopteri > Cypriniformes > Botiidae > Chromobotia > Chromobotia macracanthus. The sequence goes on along the minus strand of JAZGTH010000083.1, from coordinate 5,313,539 downwards.
CATTATAATGAACCCTACAGATCTTCACAAGGTAGAATATCTCCTATGAGAAGCATCACAGTCTTTAAAACAAGCTAAAAACAGCCAGCTCCTGTTATATTTAATGCTGTGTGCATTATCTGGTCATTTTCTGCAGATAATCTTTACATCAACAATCAGAATGGTTTCTACTACCACTCTCAGACCAGTCTGGACCGTTCTCCACACGAGTATAATGGAAGGATTCGAAACGGCAGCGTCTACAGTGCCCAAAGCACCAGCTCTCTTAACAACCCTCAGCACTACCTCCAACCCTCGCCCATGTCCTCCAACCCCAGCATCACAGGAAGTGACCTCATGCGGCCCGACTACGTGCCCTCCCACCGTCACAGTGCCCTTATCCCGCCCTCCTACCGCGCCACGCCCGACTATGAGACCGTCATGAGGCAGAAGAACCTCGGAATGGTGCCGCCCGCTGAGCGTCAAAGCCATTCCATGCGGAACCTTAACATCGGCAACTCTTACGCCTACAGCCGACCCGATCCGCTTGTGTACAGCCAGCCCGAGATCCGCGAGCATGGGGCGGGCCAGTACCCGTTCCACCTTAACCACAGCTTCCACAGTCCCTCTCCGTACCCCTACCCCACCGAGAGACGGCCCGTAGTGGGTGCAGTTAGCGTTCCGGAGCTCACGAACGTCCAGCTACAGCAGGCCCAAGAATACCCGCCACCAAACATCATCAGGAATCAAGTGTACTGGTCTCCGCCCCCTTATCCGTACCCTCATCCCCGACCCGCCAACAGCACTCCGGATCTGTCTCGTCATCTGTACGTCAGCAGCAGTAATCCGGACCTCATCACGCGCCGCGTCCATCACTCGGTTCAGACCTTCCAGGAGGACAGCCTGCCTGTGGCGCATTCACTGCAGGAAGTGAGCGCTCCCCTTGTCACCACACGTCGCCCGCACATGCACAAGCGTAATTCCATTGAGATTGCTGGGCTGGCGTACGGCCTGGAGAACATGAGGCTGAAAGAAAGAAAGGTGAGTAATTAAAATGACTTTCGCAGTAATGATAAAGAAAAGGTCATAAAGCAGAAGCAAAAACCTTTAAATTATCCATTCAGATTAACAGTTTCAGATGAATGTTGTGGACAGAAATACTCATATTGCTCTCAACAGTTTTGTCACTAGGGGTGAAGTGAGGTTAATTTGAGATCCTTACGGCATGACGATAAGACATTTTAAAGCTTGCAAGCTGGTAAAATGCAGAGTTTTACCTCTAAATATTTAATTACTATTTAATTTTGTAACTTTTATATGGATCTAGTTTCATGTTCATCTGTTGCGACGCCTCCACACAACAGAGAGGGATTTTCAACATTAATTAGCCTGAATAAATAAAAGCTTTAGTGATTTGTGTAGGAGCAGCATATGGGAGTCAAACAGTTGGAAACAATGTTTCAAAATCACTCTGTTTAAAACTACTTGCATTTTTAAATGTTATGATTTTAGGAAATCGTTCAAGAACTCCATTGAAATAGCCATAAAAAATGTTGATTAAAATGTGACCTGTAGCTGCATCTAATATCTGCTCATTTTAAATTAAAATCTTGATGTGAGTCAAGGTAAGCTCATGTCATACGTCAACTGTCAACAGGTTTCTGCGTCTGCAGCCGAGACGCCGCCTCCCGTCACACAACCGTTGGCCCCTCCCCCTTCCAGCTCCGATATCGACATCGTTCTGGAGGTAGGGAAGCCCGAGGATGTCGTCACCAATGAGGACGTCTGCTACGGCCACAAGAAGTCTTTGTCCGATGCCACAATGCTGGTACACAGCAGTGGTGAGGAAGAGGAGTTCGAAGACGACAGCGGCCGACACACTCCTCAGTCTCAGGATGCGGTGGGAGGTCCTGAGCATCCCTTAACTCCCATTGGTCGATCCCTCGTAGAACCACCCGCTTACCCCTTCAGCCACAGTATGGACGCGATCATGGCAGCCCCTCTCTCGTACCAGCCCCACCCGGTCGGGCAGCTCCCTCCTCTTCGAGAGCCAGGACACATGCCACCCTCCGTATCTGAGGGGGATCTGAGTGGACAGGGACGATCAAAGTACAAGAGAGATGTTTTTAAAAGACCCGTTTCTGATGTGCCACCTGCCAGAAGAAACATTGATGGCCTTCCACCTCCAGTAAGTTCACGTCACTTAAAAAGCAGCTTACTTTTCTAATACTTAGAATGAAACCTGTTAATGAAATGACTTTCTTGGCTGACATCACAGAGGCTGAACGGGCTAGTGGTCATTGTTAACCACTTGCCAACAAGCTACTGAGGCAAGATGTAGCTGGTAATTAAAGCTGCAATCCGTAACTTTTTTTGTTTAAAAATAACTGAGAAACAGTTATTAAGCAAGTGCATGACAGATCAGTGTTCAAAACTGTCTTCTTACCCAATTCACAAGGGTAAGTTTATAACAGTGATTTATAATTTGAGCTGTCAGGTCTAATTTCCCAGGAAAAGTCAGTTTGGCTTCATTTGACTTCATACATACGTAAAAGAAAGTACGTAAAGTGACCTGCAGTTTTATGTTTCAAACAGAGATGGCGGTAGAGAGGCCAAAAGTTACGGATTGCAGTAATGTGATTTAAGTTCTCGTCAAAGGTTAAGGAACAACAGAAGGTGTGTTTACATACTTAAAGATTTGTTAAAAGCATCACCATGGAGATAGATGGAGATTCTCTGGAAGGGTCTGGATGCTTTCGTGTGCTCACATTATAGATATTGAGTTGGTTGTGAATTCTGATTGACTTCAGTTTACATCTAGAAAAGCTGAAAGCGATCTGCATGTTTAAATTAACGCTGTAGGTAGTTGCTTTACATGAGATTGTTTCTCTGTTCCCTGTTGAATCTGTTTTGCTGTCATGATCACTGTGGCCTTTGTAACACTTGAAGTCTTTGTTTTGAAATTCCTGCTCTGGTGTGAAGACAAAGTTGGGTGAGACATCATGACGTTAGTAAGTTCTCTAAAGAGAAACCAAAATTAGCAGCACTCCTCCTCTAATGAGAATTAACCAGGAAATAAACATTACCTCCTCATACTTTCTCTGATCAATATATGAAGAGACAGGTCAGCTGTTTGTACTGTGAGTACGTTATTCAGGGGTGTCAGTAGATCTATAATATTAATTGTGATATCTTGAAGTGTGAACTGAAATGTCTAGCATTGTAAAACGGAGTAAGGTAAGAAGATTGTTTTGAACACTGATCTGTCATGTACTTGCTCAAAAACTGCTTTTTGTTCATTTTTAACAAAAGTTTACAATTTAATTGTTTGCAATTGTTTACAAAAAAGTTTAAAAAATTTTGGGATTTTCCCATGTTACATGATAACATGTTTAAGGTAACATGTTACCTTAAATATTTCATTTTAATTCATGTTTAAGTCAGCTTTTTGTATTTTATTTTTTAAACAAAATCTCATTTAAAGTTGTGATGATCAATAAGGGTTAGTCATAAAAAGGCACACGGTCCAGGTAGTGTGATTATGAAGTGGTTTGTTTTCACTTTATCTCCAGTGTGAATCAGATGTTTGCAATCTGGGTGGGTCCAAACACTTTACACATGGATCAGAAAGAATGCGGTTCAACAAGACGTTTGGACCCGACTGTCTACATTCCGCGGCAGATTGTGACACTGTACCGATGAGTCTTTACTGTACTCGGTCATCCTCACACTAACTGTTGTGTTTCTCTCTGTTTGTCACTTGTCTCTTTACCTAAGGGGATGAAGCGAGGTCGCACAGAGGTGAAGAAGATTGGCCCGCTAAAGCTAGCGGCTCTAAATGGCCTGACTCTGTCCAGAATGCCTTTACCTGATGAAGCTAAAGATGATTCAGAGATCACTTCTAATGACGAGAGGGTGAGTGCTGCTTTCCGAAGGATTTTTGTAGTTGTTGGAAGATCTGTTGTGGTTTGTGATGACTGATGCCGAACTCAGGAGAGCAGAGTGGCTGATTTGAAGGGATCTGAGCGGGTTTCTCAGGGTTCAGATCTGTGGTTTGTGTTTCGTAAATGTTTAGCATGAGGCTGATCTGAATGTTTGCATACATGTAGAAAGTCAAATGCTGCAACAAAATGCAGGTAAGATTACAGATAACGGTTCCCTTCTTATGAAAAGTCAACAGATGGCCATTTATGTAGCTACTGTCAGAGATCAAAGTGTACACACACATCACCACAATCTTTTGCTGTCAATGTGTGTGCAGACTGACTGCATTACGTGTGTCTGTGTGTGTGTGTGCGCGCAGTGTAAGATGCTGGAGCAGCGTGTGGAGCAGGGGTTGGTCTTCACCGAGTATGAGCAGATACCCAAGAAGCGTCCCATCAGCGAATGCTCCATCGCTCAGATGCAGGAGAACAGTGACAGGAACCGATTCCAGGACGTCCTGCCATACGACGACACGCGTGTGGAGCTGGTACCCACCAAAGAGAACAACACGGGTTACATCAACGCCTCTCACATCAAAGTGAGCTGCACCCATTTAAATGATGTTTTACTCGTTGAATCTACAGGGAGCACTTTTTAAATCTACAATCTGTTACTTTTGCCTCTCTATCGCCATCTCTGTTTAACCGATAAAATTGTAGGTTACTTAATGTACTTTTCATTACGTATGTTGAAGTCAACTGGCATTTTCCGAGAAATCTGACTGACAATTCAGATTATAAATCATTATTACATAACGCATTGGGGGAAGTTTTGAGGCAGTTTTGACAATAATCTGTTACGTACTTGCTTAACCACCGACTTTATTTTTAACCATAAAAGGTTACAGATTAACGCTTTAATTAGATATTTGTATATATTGCATTTTAAATTGGGAGTTACCTTGGCCAGTTCTCTCTTGTAAGAGTTCATTGATCTCAATGGGTTATAAACATCTAATCCAGGCCATCATAACATGATGCCTGTCTCTTTGTTACCAGGTGACAGTTCGAGGTAAGGAATGGAGTTACATCGCGTCTCAGGGTCCGCTGTCCAACACCTGCCAAGACTTCTGGCAAATGGTCTGGGAACAAGGCGTGGCTATCATCGCCATGGTTACTGCAGAGGAGGTGAATGTGAAAGCCTTTCTCTATCTCATTCAAAACAGATGTGCTTACTGTACCTGACTGAAGTTGGCTAGTTTTTCCCAGTTGTTCTTGGATTTGACAGTGTTCCTTTGAATTAAATCTGTTGTTTTTTGTTCTAACCTGTAGGAAGGGGGTCGTGAAAAGAGTTACCGTTATTGGCCTCGCCTGGGTTCTCGACACAACACAGTCACATACGGACGTTTTAAAATCACCACACGGTTTCGCACAGACTCCGGATGCTACGCCACAACAGGCCTGAAGATCAAACATCTTGTGACGGGGCAGGAGCGAACCGTCTGGCACCTGCAGTACACGGACTGGCCCGACCACGGCTGTCCAGAGGACTTCAAAGGCTTTCTCTGTACGTACAACAAATGGTTTCAGCTCATTTATTTAGTGCCGCTTTGAGCACTTCAAGGTAGGGAAGGCAGTTTCAGGGAGGCTAGCGATAGCAAGCTATCTTTGAAAGTGTAAGCCCCACCCTCCCTTCAGAGCTTATATATATATATATATATATATATATTTAGACCACTTAGTGATTGCTATCATGATGTGATGAGGCTTTCAACCGGCATAACAAAAATGTTCATGGAACAAAATCACAGACCCTGCCTTTAACTACAGCCTCACAGAAAGTGAAAGATGTACAGGCAAATGATAAAATGTCTCTGAATTTCCTGATTTTCTGAACCAGAAAGAAAAGTGAAGGTATTCCTTTAAACATTCAAATGTCTGCGTCAGCAATGCACCCAGAGTATCAGCCAATTCATTTACTGTTAATGATTAAGGAGAAAACTTTTAGTGCTTTCCTAAGCCATTTGTTACAACCAGCATTGCTCAGTGGATGGAAAATAAGGGCAGCAGTTCCACTGCAGCAGGGATTGCAGGAGCAGAATCACAGAGACTTGAGATCTGAGCTCTGTTTACTTGAGCCGTAAGCCTCCACAGCAGTGCTCTGAAAATAACCAGAACACCATTTCAGCCTCAGTAATGCCCTGCTGACCATCCACAGCCCCTGAGGGGGGCATTTTCATGGACTAGCACTACTCAGTTTCCTCAGAAATTGTAAATATTTATGTTGGTAATATTGTCACTCCTATTTAATAACCAGCATTGGTTTCAGGCATTAAATGACCCCAGAAAAGAAAACTTTATTCTTCAAATGAAATACTTTGTGTAGCTCGTAACACTTTCTTTCTAACACTGTGTTTAGTGCAGTGACTGTGTTTGCTTTGTTGCAGTGTGCGTCAGGTTTTTATAGTCGTTCCCCTTGTGTCGTCCGGTCTGTGTGTTCGTAGCTCTTTTAACGGCTTGGTTTCTGTGTTTTTTAGCGTACTTGGAGGAGATCCAGTCAGTGAGGCGACACACAAACAGCTCCAGCGATCCAAAGAACACAAATCTGCCGGTCCTGGTGCACTGCAGCGCAGGGGTGGGACGCACTGGTGTGGTCATTCTGTCTGAGATCATGATAGCATGTCTGGAACATAATGAGGTACATGTGTTCTCTGCTTACAATGGTATGAATACATGAGAGAATCGGTTCACTTAACCAGCTTTTGAGGACTGAATGGTCACGGTTAACATTTACCACAGTTAACATTTAACTGTCAGCAGCGTAAACTACTAGCAATACTGTAGATGTGACATCACTGCAGATGTCAACATGAGGGTTGGTAAGGTCTGAATAGAGTTGCACTTACACTTTGAAAAGGTCTGATTTTAAATTAATTCATCCACTTTGTCATATAAGTATCATCTGTGGTTCTTACTATATTATTACAACACAGTTATCACTTTTTATCTTTTTAAAAAAAAGAAAGGAAAAAAAACAGGGGGCAGTTGTGGCCTACTGGTAAGTGAGTCGGGCTTGTGATCAGAGGTTTGATTCCAGTGCTGGCGGGTAGCGAATGAGGTGCCCTTGAGCAAGGCACCCACCCCTGACTGCTCCCCGGGTGCAGCAGTGTGCTGCCCACTGCTCTGCGTATGTGTGTTTACTCCTCACCATTGATGGGTTAAATGCAGATGTCACATTTCGGGTATGGGTTACCATATCTGACAAATATGTCACGTCACTTCTCACTTATGCAGCAATAGAGAATGATGTCACTGGTGATGTCACCTGTGTCATTGATGGTGTCGCTGATGATGTCACTGAATGTCTCCTGACAGATGCTGGACATCCCGGCTGTTCTGAACTTGCTGCGGCAGCAGAGGATGCTGATTGTACAGACCCTTTCACAGTACACCTTCATTTACAAAGTCCTCATTCAGTTCCTGAAGAACTCCAGACTGATCTGAGCTCAGCGCTGGTGCAAAGGAGACATTCTCTGTCCGAACAGACCTCACGCAATCCCTCAGCTCGCAGACTCTCACGAGAGCTGTGGATGGAACGGACCAATGGAAACCTCCAAGTATTAGTGAAGGGGCGGGGCGTGAGCCAGGGCAAGCATGAAGGAAGCTGCATGACAGTCAGTGACGCTCGCTCTGTTTTACCAGTATTATACACACAGACTTCACTGTGGGCTTTACACACAATGATAGTGTGAGTCCCAGCACTTTTATTTTGCTGTATATAGCAGACGACACACATGCTGCAGCTCTGTGATATGATATAAACTCGTTTGTTCTTTTATACTGGATTCCTCATGGATTGAGTTGTTTTCTCATGAAGTGTTTCAGGTGAAAACCACGAGTGCCTGGTTGAAAGATGAGGGCGGTTCAGAGATGGAAAACTCTGGAAGGACATTTTGTGTGAACCTCTTAATACTTCATTATAAAGCCTGTTTTTACAACCATTACTGTTTTTGGCATCCTGATTTTTCGTGACAAACACATTTTAATGATACTTTTTCATTACTTTCGTCCAGAGTTTGTATCATAATGATCAAAGAACAATACAGTTGTTTTTACTTAAATCTAAATTGAATGCAGCACAACAAATACTGAGGTAAAAAGTCAAGTTGTCTTTGCATTACAGTAATTTGATTTTCTGAGCAGTGTGTTTAATAGATGTGAAAATGTCAGGATGCAAAAAATATTAATGGTTTAAAAAATCTTCTGTAAGCAAAAGATTCTTTATTCATTTTAATTGTGAGGTGAAATGTGACAGATTTGCCCTTATGTAGTGCATCATGGGATACGTAAGAGCATTTGTGAGGTGTGAATGAAATGAAGTATCACATTCAGTGTTATGTGGCATGTTACAGCTCTGACGTTTGGAGGTCTTACTCCGATCATGTGATCCCGTTCGGAACGTTCCATTGGTTTCACTGACGTCAACAAACCTCAAGTTAGAGCGCAGCCAAAGAAAGGACAGTTTACTTTGTGATAGCAGACACAACCTTTAAATAATTTACATTATTATGTATTAAAATTGTATATGAAAACTGTATTCTACGTATAATCAGAAAGGCTTTCTTGTTGCATTAGGGATATTTTTGAATGTTGTCTGTTATGCCACATTTTCATCAGCGTTGTAGAACCCAACACACCAAAGAGTGATCCAAACTTGAGTTTGGATTTGTTTGAACAATAGTGTCGATCAGAGATCTCCAACAATGTCCACAGATTTTAGCTCCAGCCCTAATGAAGCACATTTGAAGCAGCTAATTAAAATCTTTAGGATGGTTAGAAACATCAGGTAGGTTGGAGCTAAACTCTGCAGGTCTGTGGACCTCCAGGAACATGGATTGGAGACCCTGGTTAAGATGTTAACAGTTGGTTAAACATGTCAGCTATGATGAGCTTCCAAAGAAAACTCATAACAAGCCTAACAAGTTTTTACTTCTGAAGATCTGAAAGTCTTAAACCACTGTGAAACTAAATATATTGCGTTTGTAAGATTTCAAAGAAATTGTGTTTTGAAGGATTAGTTTAGGCTGTATAGCATCATTTAGGCCCTGTGTGTTTTAATGCATATATATCAGACTGTTGGAAATGCAAATCAGGTCTTAATATTTTTAAATACAGTAAAGCAATATGAGTTTAAGCTACATTCCACCGCAGTAATGTTTCTGTAAGCTAATCATGATGATGATTTGTTACGATCGCCAATTGTAATATCGTTTCAAATGTATCTACATTTTGTGTAGAGCCAAAATATAAGAGTTGTGTTTGTCTTATATTACTGTACCTCAACCCAACTAAGCCGTCATGAAGTGTCTGGGTCATATTTCACCTGAAAATCAATATAAAAAAAACAGTATGTCGTGTGAAACGAGTATATATTTACATTATTTATCCCCAAACTCTACATGTAGTTCTGCACAGTGCCTACACAGACAAACTGTGTGTTCTTAGCAGGTTTATAAATAGATACCTAATTTTTTTTAAAGGACAATTGCTTTGTTTCACAATATATGGTGCTTCTGAATTATTTTTGGTTTGTGTTTGCGATGTGTGAGAATCCAACATGGAAATGGACTGAATTTTAGAATTCAGACATTTTTTAAAGATGAAAACTGGACTTTACAGACCCTCTCAAAGATGCTATTTTTCTCCCTTTGGGATTCATGCGTAGTAATAGAAGATACTGTTTGGATTGAATTTGAGTGTTACTAACTTTTAACCAGGTTAAGCTGGAGGTTAGAGAAACTACTGTTCACTCCGGATGGAATATTATTTGTTTTGGTTGTGTAGTGCGAAATCTTTGTTGAGTGATGATGTGCAGGCATCAGAAGAGCTACATTATATCCCTTTGTAAACAACTATATTTTTCATTCAGAAAATAAATTTTTTAAAGTGCTGAAGTAGAAATGTGTCTCTTTTTATTACATGATAGGTGTCTTCATAAACCTCAATGCAATAATGAACTTCCCTTACACAGAACTACTGTGGTAAAACAACATGATGGCATGATTGTTTGACTAAATAACATTTAACTATAAATACAAATGAATGTTCCTGTGTGAAGTCCTGTGATGTAAATGTAGAATTTATTATGTGACTTAATTTACAATGTCCCAGTACTGCTGTGTCACATTGACCACCAGAGGGCGAAATGACTGTGTCTCATGACAGAGATTGAAGCGAACGTTAAATAATGATAATACTAGTAAAAATACTAATTTTGAAAAGATTTCAGTCAATGTGAGATGATCAAACTTAGTTTGTTATTATAAAGCTGCCAACATTTCCAATTTTCTAAAATATTGGTGGATGTTTGGATTGAAAAGGTATAAACATTTGGATGGTGTCATAACACTCGCTGTAGTGTCAGTAACTCCGGGGTTAAATCAGAAGTATGCCAAGTATTATTCATTATTAAAAACTGCTTATAACTTAAAGCTGCGGTCCATAACAGTGTCCAAAACGGTCTCATTACCTTACCCCGATTCATGACGGTTTATAATAAAGCTTTGTAATTTGAGCTGTTGGGTCGGATTTCCCTGGAAATGTCTGTTTGCTTCATTTGACTTTAACCTTTGTAATGGAAAGTTTGTAAATGAACCTTCAGTTTTATGTTTTAAACAGAAATGGCGAAGAAATGATGATAGAAAGGCAAAAGTTACGGATTGCAGGGGAAACAATTGGTTCGAATGCAATGATAGTTTGACTTGCAGGCAGGACATCCTCTATATCTGCACACAGACAGTCTTCCGTCACCAGCGCGTTCATGTGTTGGAGGAGGCATGGCTTTGGAGATCGCTCTGAAGGGAGGGCGGGATCTTACGCTTTTCTCTTATGCTAGCCTCTCTGAAATTGCCTAACCTACCTTAAAACCAACCTTGAGCTCTGTGAGTGTGTTGTAACACTCGCTTTTTGCCCCTTATCAGATGGCTGGTCCTTTCAGAGCCTTTAAAACTATTATGACCTGGGTGATAGGGTCATATCTATAGAGATCACTAAAGCATGTGAAGGTTTACAATCACGTGCCTCTGCACATGTTTTAGAGAGCTGTGTGGCCACTCAAGTGCCAGATGTGCCTCCAAGTTACTATGGGTAAGATTAGGTCACATGACCCTGTGGATGATCTCACAACTGGCTGTTGTGCTAATCGTCTGTTTTAGGAGCTTTGTGGATGCCAAGATGGGTTCCAGGACTCAAAAAAACAAAATCCAGTTTCAGCTGGAGACGTTCATGTTCCAGCAGGGCTACGGTCCATCTGTATGTGATGTCTGTAGTTAATGCCACTGTCACCTCTGTGGGTTCTGATGATGTTCTTTCACTGTTCAGCAGGTCAGTTTCTGCTGTGCTGAAGTTTTACTGAAGGTGCTTTTCTGAAGTCCCTTATTATAGGCGGCTGTTGCAAATCAACATGTGGATGACAGATGAACTATGCACGTAGATTTGTTTTATTTTCATCCCACATCCCCTTTGTGGTTCAGGCGAGGCAGAAGATCTTGAGGTCTTGATTTTCTTGTTTCTTCGTTTGGCTTCATGTGTTCTGGTTAAGTTTCTAGTGTAGTGCTTCTTTGAGCTGATTAATCTCAATATCATATCAGTGTTGACAAACGAGCAGCCGCACCTCTATCATTACATTGTTAACATCACATGTGCACCAACGCTTCAGGGTGATGTAACTTCTGTTCCCTGCTGTACAGATTCTTTTCCTGGACATGCCTCACTGACTTTTGCATGTTGCACCTTACAAACAGCTTTTAAACCTGCAATCCGTAACTCTTTTTGACTACAAATGAACAAAAATCAGTTCTTGAGCAAGTACGTAACAGATCGGTGTTCAAACCGGTCTCCTTACCTCACCCTGATTCACAACAGCAAGGTTAAGTTAAATCTCCTGGGAAATGTCAGTTTGGCTTCATTTGGTTTCATGTGTAATGAAAAGTAGATAAAGTAACCTGCAGTTTTATGTTTTAAACAGAGATGGCGATAGAGGGGCCATAGAGCTGATGGTTGAGGAAAATGTTCTGTATAGTTGTGCAGTGTTTGGGTGCGAGTGTTTGGTATTTAATCTGCTGTTGCCAAAGCTTTCACACAAGATTTTTTAGCAGGTTTATTTTGTTGATCGTGTTGCGTTACTATGAGAGATAACACCCCAGATAAAATCTAATATTGTCTGGTTTCACCTTTTAAGGAGTTTAAACTCGCTTGAACCCAGTAAAGGACTGCGCCAAAACTGACGTCTGTCTCATCTCTGTACATCTCAGTACAAGTTCTGTCTTTGCCTACATGACCAAATTTCTCTCTTATAAACAAATGCTTAATTAAAAAAGTCAACAGCAGACAGTGCAGTATGAGTTGTTTAATGGTTTCATTTCCAATGTTTACATTACATCTGAGATCCAGTGTTGCTCAGCACATGAAGGAGCAGAATTCCCTTGATGATGTCATCACGGGCTCAGACTCATTTCTTGGGTTTATGTTGGTCACTTTTGCCTTGACATTGACCCTGTCCTTGACCCTGTCCTTGACCCTGTCCATGACAGTGACCGTGACCGTGTCCGTGACCGTGTCCGTGCTCCTGACCTTTGCCCTTGCCGTGGCACTTGCCCTTTCCCTTCTTCCCCTGTCAAGAAAAAACGGTGAAATTAAAACAGGCTGTTGAGCCCTTGCTAAGCTCCGCCTTAAACCATTATTGACCAATCATACTTTAGCTGTCACCGTTTGTCATGTAGGATCTTTGCACTTGGATAACATATACTGAATTTTACAGAAATGATCTAAACATAACTTTAGAATAATCTCTGTACAGTTTTTAGAGCTCTAAAACACATTTGAATGGAAGTCATGCTGTCTGTGAACATTTCATTCCTACGAGGTGTGAAGCTTGTCTGAGCAAGCAATGGTACGCAAGGTGGGCGGGGCCCATGTGGGCGGAGCTTAGCGAAGGCATTAATGAAGAACTGTCATCAGAAGTGAATGAAATGTGTACAGATGTACATATTTTTCAACATATTGTTTTCACCTTTCCTCCTTCGTCTCCTGATCCCTGTGAAGAAATATCAGTGTATGATTAGCATAAAATGTCACAGTTCTGCTTCTATTTTAAACTTAACTGAAACCTTTCTCATAATATAAATGTCACAATCAGCGTTTGGGAAGGCTTTTTCAAAAATAACTTTTTCCAATTCATGGCACTTATTAAAATGCGTTTAACAGCCCTGAGAGTTCAGCTGTCTTGTTAACTAACAGCAGGATCAAAGTAGCCAAAACGTTTCATAAATGATGCTGCATTGATGGATAAAATGATGAGCACAGCAGTGTGTGTTGATGTGTAGTTTTGTGTGCAGTAAATTAAAAAAGCGTGTGGTCATTTCCATACCTCTGATCCTGAACTAGAATCTCCTGGAACGCAGGGCTGTTTACAAACAGCAGAATCAGTGTTTAGTCACTAAGTCCATAGAATTAATATGCAATTTAATTTTTTTTTGCAAAAAAACATATCTTACCTTCTGGTGTTCTGCAGAGGATATTAAGAGAAAAACAATCAGATTAATAAGGATTGTATAAATACAAAACTTACTATCAACATTTAATAAAAATGTCTTTTATTTAAAATATCACCCACGCTGTTGGCAGCTCATATTGAGATTATCTTCTTATCAGACGTGACAGCGCAGTAAAACTGTACAGTGAGAAACAGAGCCATAAGCAGATTGTCCAAAGCAAATTAAATGCATATTGTGCATTTTGTATTTTGTAAATTAAATGCATATTGTGCATTGTTTAATATATTAGACAATGTTTATTTTAAATGGTTCCTTTTTAATTCAATTTAATATAACAGTATTATTGTCAGTAAACACACTAAATTATAGTATATTCCTTTTTAATAGATGATAAACCTTTCCTATTTTTCTAACATCTTGAATTATGAATTATTTATCTGGCAGATCTGCAGGAAGAGATGTGGAATATCTTACCTCTTGTCCTGTCTTGCTCCTTATTGTAATAAAAGCTGTTTTCATGCCTGTATTTATACATCAGATCCACCCTCAGGTGAGGAGACATACCTGCTTGTCCACACCCGCACTGGATAAACAGGTGTGCATGTGAGCTGAAGTTGTGTGTGTGTGTGTCCGTGTGTTTGTGTGTGTTATTAAAATAGCAGCAGACTGGATCTACAACCAAAACTGAATACAATTATCTTTTAAGTTTTAAGCAACTTGCTTAGTCTTCTTTTGTAAGTATATTACTGGCTAATGCACTAAACAACAAGAAACCATAAGGATTCATAATAATTCTTCTGAAAAATACATTTCACAATTTATACAATGTCAGATCAGTAAAGGTTTAATGGGTAACACTTTATTTTAATAATCCACTTCAGACTTTCTACTAAGTGTGAGTAACTTTGCTTAGTAACTGCTTGTCAACTAGCAGTCATTAGAGTACTAGTAAACTGTCTGGTTAATATCTGCTTTTGTTGGTTCCTCAACTGACATCCTACTTACTAAAGTAAATTTGCAAGTAGATGTCACCTTACTTTACTAACCCTAATCCTAATCTAACAGTCAGGTGATGTGTAGTTGCAAAGTTACTTTAAGTTAGTAGAACTTAGTCTGAAGTGGATTTTGGTACTAAAGTTAAAATATTCATAGACTGGAGATAATGGTGCAGATATTTGTGGGTAAAGATTGTGATTGTTCCACTGATGTAATCTGAATGGTGATACGCCCAAACATTTTGGCAGGTAAACAGTAACAGACAGTTAAAGAATTGTATAATTATGGCCTGTATTTCCACTTCTTTTTAAAAAAAACCTGAAAGTCCACCAAGGTCATAGAAGGAGAGGTGATCCCAGACGTCAGCCAAGCTCGATAAACAAACAGTTCTGACTGCTGCAGATCAAGGAACTGACTTTACAAACGCACATAAAACGTAGAAAACTGCTGCATTTTCAAATGTTTACACATATTTTCCATTTACTTTCTACAGTATGCAAAACCCATAACCATATGCAAAACCAAGTGGCTTCATCTCCACATCTGACCGGTGTTTAATGTAGAATTAACCTTCAAGTTGCATTTCAAAAAAGAATAACTGAGCATTATTAATTAATGTTACAGCATTGCAAATATATTTCACATGGTAACCGAAACCATTTACCATATACAGTATGTATAGAGAGACAGAGAGAGAATACTCACCAGAAAAGGTTAACTGTAAATTCTGTCATGTTGTATGAAATGTATAATTCTGCAGGATTAAGCGCTTGACTTGATATGCAGTACAGAAACTGTAACAGTAAGCTGTTTTACTGTTTAACAGCAAAGACCTGTTACACAAATCTAACAGAGTCATTTACAGTATTAAAAGTATACTGTATTCTACTGTATTCTACTGTTTGAATTGGCACAAAACTTCAAACCTCAAAAAAATGATTAAAGCTTCACAAGGATCACACATTGTATATACAGTATGTTACAGTCATTATGAATTTAAAGTAAGTTTGTTAGAATATATGTCAATGTACAGTATATTGTAATGTGACGATCACTCATTGTACTACTGTAACATTTATTCAGCATCTCTGTGCATGATCCAAAACATGTATGTTGTATTTTTTGCTGTTGCATGAAATTATCATTAAATTGACTAAAAGATTAAAAGATTGCTGTTGTGTTATATTTCAATTACTGTATATGTCACATTATATTTGTGTTTTGAAACAATGGTTGTGTATTGAAAAGTATAGCAAGTTTTATAGTAGCTGTATGACAGTGTGACCTGTTTTGAGTTTAACACTAAGAGAAAAAACGTTTCTTTGTCGGTGATTATAAAAAACTATAAAAACAGTGTAGAGAAGTACGTTTCCAAAGAGAACAACAGGAAGTAAAAATTGCTCTTTGTTTCACGAGGTAAGTACTCATGCCAGGAATTCAGTGGCGTTGGCAGCTTGTGGGTGTGGCTTTAATTCAGTGTCCTGTGAGCCACACCCATTAAACATCTTAAGTGTTTTATGGGTGTGGCTTCATCAATTTATCAACAGAGATGAATCAACATAACAATGCTTAAAAAAACTGTTACAGTATAAATACAATTAGCAAGAGGCTCCACCCACCTGTGAGGGAAAACAAATTCTGGTTACCATAGTTAACTTTGAGCAAAACCGTTTTCCTTTGGGTGGTAAATGTAAAATAGACAATAAAAGATCATCTGAATGCAATCCACATAAAAGAATTTTAAAACTGGAGCTGCATTCGTGATAAAGAACGCTGGAGTTTCTGCCGCTTTCTACCCAGCTAACATATTTAGGTTGTAACAACGTTTCCCCAACGTTTCCATAAAGTAACAAACATTTTGAATTTTTTTTAAATGTTTTTTTGAGTGTTTGAGTTTTTAGCCAGTTTTAACACTGAGAGAACTTTTAGTGAACGCTAGCCAACATTCTGAGAACATTTCCTGTTAGGTGGGTAAAGGGTGTATGAATGTTTGCACAGAGACTTTACTCATGACTAATTTATGTAATTAAAACCACATATTATTATCACATATTATATTGTTATCACATATTACATTATACGTTATTATCATATGTTATTCACAGAAACACAAGGAAACCATCCATCAAAATTCGTATGCTTATCCCAAAACTATGTGATTCTGAACTTAATAGTCATTAATGGTTTTGCAGAACACAAAGCGGGAAGAATATTAAAGATGACATATTAAATAATTTCTTAGCTGAACTATGTTTGTCAACACATGGGCATGGGCAGGTAAATCTGAAAAATATGTCCAGATCATTCTTCACCCGAATCAGAAACCTGATATTTTAAATTGTCACATTATCATCATGATCTAAAAGCACACACCCAAATCTTTATTACGAAAATATGTGGGGGTTTGTTATCTGCATAATGTCACGATACAAAAACTCCTAATGGTTTATAACACAGACTTAATTCTATAGTCTTATTTGCTTTCTTTTGGTCTGGAGTGAAAATGTGACCCCTGATTCACACAGTAACAGTGTGTAATCCTGCTTATATAGATGATGTCACAACACTTTTGTTTTACACCAGGACAGTAACCCTGATGCCCAATCCAGATCAAACCCCGCTAGTCCAAGAAAAGCAGGCCATCCGTTTTAATGCGCTTGCTGGGTGTTCCTGTAGCTCAATGGGTAGAGCAGTTCAAAGAACAGTTGTGGGTTTGATTCCAAAGAAAATACACATACTGATAAAATACTGACAAATTTGAATGCACTGTAAATTGCTTAGGACGAAAGCATCTACCAAATGCATAAATGTAAATAACAGAAACAAAAGTTATATTTACTGCCGCTGTTTGTATATTTTGGGATGACGGATAACTTCCACCTATACTTATCTGCTGCAATTTTCCTGCCTTTTTGTAAAGTATCAAATCATAATTAATAAGTGCCTGTGATAGAAGTCTAGTTTACTCATTTACAGAAACATGTATTAAATACTTTTCACAACACTGTACTCTATGTGTGCGTATTTTTAAACGGTGCTGTGTAACAGGACTGGGCCGTCTCTTATTTCTGTTAAGTCATTCTGAACACCACATAAAGAATCTAGTTTATCAACATTAATAACAGTGAGAGTTCAGCCTTAATTCTTAAACACTGAATGTTGCAGTAATACTGCAGTAATCATTCCATTAATCACACTGCTGCTCAGACAGCAGATCAGACACACAGTAATCCTGCTGTTTATTATCAGCTTTGGGTGTTTGTACAGTGATCTACATACTTCATTAAAGATTTTTAATTTCTTAAAAACTCGACATACAACATATTTGCTGGCACAGTTTTCAATTTTGATTCACACCCGAAAATCTGGTCATTCAAATCCACACACGGTAGTTTATTCCATTTGTGTTGGATTTTGAAATATTGTTTAGACGTTCAAACTATTGTGAATAAAACTTTATTTCAGATGATGCACAAACAAACAAAAAAAAAGACAAAATATAAACAACATAAGACAATTATGTTGACAACTAAACATACAGCAGTAGTTTTTCCAGGGAATTTCCTGGTGTGTTGTTTTATATTGTGTCATTGTGTTATTACAGCGAGTTAAGTGTTTTACTGTAACTATTTTCAATTTTGTTGTGATTTTTGTTTTGGTTTCACAAGTCACAAATCATGACCCTGTAAAAACTGCATGTAAAGCTTGGTGCAATTTAAACTGGTGAAATCTGAAACCTGCCCTTATGTTCCGCCTATAGAAACGTAATTTAGTTTAGTAGGTTTAACTGCTCATTCAACAGAGTACTGGTTAGTTTTCCCCCGAGCAGCAGGTGTGGTTGTAGCTTAATATGGCAGGTGTGGTCACTCAACCACACGAAGACCGATAAGACTTTAAAAACATAATTCGCTGCATGTATGTGATTATAAACTGAGTTTCACAGCCGAGTGATCACATTCATGTATTTTCCACTACTTATTCTTCTACTACATTGTTTTGTTATATTGTAACATGCATTTAAGTGGTGTTTTCATTTTAGGGTGAGTGATTCTTTGGCACGTATCTTGTCCTGCAGTGTTTGTTTTACACACATGAGTGATCCTCAGATTATCCAGTTGTTGAGGTGAGATGTGCTGCTGGAAAGTTAGACTTGGAAAGTTTGGCCTCAGCTACATCTCCAGCTTTTGACATGGGCCTGTAAGTGACCATCCCTAGCAACTGCATGGTGATGTGCCGAAACGCTCTCAGAACACTTCAGCCACTGCATAGCAACGCCCTGGCAACCACCCACAACAGCCCTGCGCCGTGGCAACGTTTGTGCATTGCATTTTGTGTTTAAGACCGGGAGCGATTTGCTACTGATATGTCAAAAGAGCTCAGACTAATATGAGCTTTAGAGAAAGTGAATCAACACAAAAATAAGACTGTGAGGTTTCAAATGCAAAGTGCATACAGTGTGACTGTCACATTACTTTGTGTTTGGTTTACGTCCACTAAAATCACAGCAGCTGGTTAAAAACTATTGCAATAAGCTGCAGTAATTATTGCAATAAGCTGTGCAGTAATAATGTCTGAGAAAACCTCCAGCGTCGTATGGTCGCTGAATTTGGTTTTTAATGCAGCGATGCGCAGTGTTGACCGGGTGTTGTAATTCTCGCAGCGGCCGCCGGGGGGCGACAGATCCTCCAGTAAATCTCTCCAGTGTTTCTCAATGGCAACTTCGCTCGCATCATTTTGACGTTTGTTGGTAAGATCGACCCACATCCATCCGCAGATGAGCAGTTTATCCGCTTCCCTTGCCTTTATTCTGGGTAACAAGTTCATTTGTGTCCGGGTCTAGACTATAAAAAAGCCATTTCGTTGACAAACGTGTTAAATATAAACCAAACACTTGGAGAATATCATCCGGCTGGCGATGATCTCGCATTAAAAGCGTCCGATGTTCAGGGAATGATGCATATCTGATGTAAAAACATTCATTTTTACTCTATATTGACATTATATGTCGTTCATTTGACCGAGTAAAGGGATTTGAGAGAACAGTGTGATTGTTTATGCGGGTTTATTGTGGTTTGGTGTGTTAATGGAGGGTTTTACGCTGGTTAAAGGCTGATATTTATTGTTTTTTATTGGTTATTATTGGTTATGAAACGTAATGTTAATGTTAATTAAGTGTTAATGACGTTTAACTCGATGTAAAGCGGCAATCTGTAAGTGTTGCCTCTCTACCGCCATCTCTCTGTGAAACATAACATTACAGGGTTGAGTTGATCTCTACAATCTGCCTGCAAACCTTACCTTTCTGCTTAAGAAATAAACCTAAATAAGTTATAAATCAGGTACATGACTTGATTTATAGTCATCTGCTTGATTTATAATAAATCAATAAATTGCTTTGCTCTTTATTCTGATCACACTGCAGAATAATTACTTGCTTATTCAATGGTTTGGTTTGGTTTTTTGGTTTTACAGACATCTCAGAAGGTTGATGTAAGATATTCTCTGCTGACATTCATCATTAACTGTTTGTGCAAATCATTTTCCTTAGTTTTAGCGTAAACTTCGTTGACTTGTTGGTTTAATGCCAACTTAATGCCGTTAGACAGGAAGGGTCTGTCTGACGGACGTGTTAAGGGTGGGTCATTTCAGAGAGGTTCTCAATAACACGCTAGCTTTGAAAGCATGAAGTCCCGCCCTTCCTCTAAAGCCACGCCTCCTCCAACACGTGAGCGTGCAAATGACGGAGAATTGGCTGCGTGAGCAAACGCATAGTTTGACAGGCAAGTAGGACATCCTATCGTTGCATCCTAACCGAATGCAATGGGTGGATGAACGTTTTATCGTCCTGCACCTTCCACAGGTGCTATCAGGATGTGTAGAGACTTTCCATTAGCATAACAAAAAGTGTTTCTGAATAAAAAAAGCCTACCCTTTAAGCAGCCAATCTCACAGTTCGCCAAATCTGATAAGCAGCTCTGGGGACTTAGTTTCGGTGATATAAACCTGCTCACTTTGACTCCCTGCATAGAACCAGCCAATCAGATTATAGCTTGTAATTTCAGTCAGCTTTTGTCAGTGTATGTGAAACGTTTATCAGAAGGTCTATTAAGGTGTCGTGATAAACTGAGAACTTGAGATGTTTATCCAACCCACATGTCTTTATTTCTTCTGTGAAACATTAAGGGAGAAATCTTGAAGAATATTATATAAGTTTTCTGAAGCTGGTATGATGACTTTGAGGTAGAAACACAGGTTAGTATTTCAGTTGTAATATACTAACATTTACATTTAGGCATTTAGTGGAAGCGTTCATCCAAAGCGTCTTACAAGTTGAGGAGAACAATAAAGGTATATATCATAGGGAGGCAATAACACGACAAGTGCTGTACAAAGTTGATGATTCTTTTACGAAACAAACTCAGGATTGTTCTTGTATGTTTTCAGGCAAGTCTTTCGCTTTTAATGGTGCTTTTAAATCTCTTTTGAAGCTGAAAGGCTTCAGCCTTTATTCAGCAGAACTGCATTAAAATGCGTCTTGAGATTTTCTCCTTTGTGCTCCACAGATGAAAGGAAGTCTTACGGGTTTAGAGTGACATTAGTAAATGATGAGTGTTTATTCTTGCGTGACACTTTAATAAATAAAAATAATAAAAAGACGTCTTTTGCACACTTTAATAAATTCATTTAGCCACAGTATGAAAACAAAATAAAAATAAACAACACAGAGAGAGTAAAAAAATGACACCAATATGTCGCTGGTGTCGGGTGTTTCAAGAGTTTGTAAGGGGGGATGACAGCACGGGTGGGGTGGGGAGTGAGGGGTAAAATTAACTATGAGTGAGTGAGAGAGAAAGAGAGAGAGAGACTGCGGCGTGGGTGAGCGGTGCTAGCTGTAAGATCTGCTAGCGGGGCTTTTCTCTGCGTTCGCTGGACATCTTGGCTCGCAGCCCAACTGGCGTTTTTGTAATCAAGTCATGCTCCCAGACTCCATGCGCTTCCCAGCGCTGTGTCGCCTGGCTGCCGTTTGGAAGGATTCCACCTTTCCCTGTTGCCATGCATAAAGCTGTGAGTCTCTCTATTTCTCATTCTTTTCTCATTCTTACTCCCTGTATGTCTCTTATGTCTCTTCCCTCCTTTCTTCTCCGGATCTGTCTCTGTAGTTGCGACTAACATTAGCTCTCTGGCAGATACGCAGTTTGTCTTGCAACCCGCGCAGCAGCAGACGAGGCCTCTGTGTGGTTCAAGGAGCGTCAGTTTATAGTCAGAGCTGCTGTGTGTGTGTGTGTCTGTGTGTCTGTGTGTGTGTGTGTGTTTGGGCTGCTGGACGTGATCTGTAAATATGAGACAGGAATGCTGGAAACACACACTGGAATTTTCTCTGTCCTTTAACAGCAGTGATGAGTCATTTTGACTCTCGTATTGCACAGGTTTTTCCTTTAAGTGTGTCTGTCTGTCTGTGTGTGTGTGTCTGTCTGTCTGTGTGTGTCTGTCTGTGTGTGTGTCTGTGTGTCCGTCTGTGTCTGTGTTTGTGTGTCTATCTGTTGTGCCCCTGTGTGTGTTTGTGCATCTGTTTGTGTGTGTGTGTGTATATGTGTCTCTCTCTGTGTCTGTCTGTCTGTGTGTGTGTGTGTCTCTCTCTCTCTCTCTGTTTGTCTGTCTGTGTGTGTGTGTCTGTGTGTATGTCCGTCTGTGTCTGTGTTTGTGTGTCTGTCTGCTGTGCCCATGTGTGTGTCTGTGTGTGTCTCTCTGTGTCTGTCTGTTGTGTCAGTGTGTATGTCAGTCTGTCTGTCTGTCTGTCCGTCTATCTGTTTCTGTCTGTGTGTTCTTTATGCAGGATTGTTTTGGTACCCTGACAACCAAAGTCACTGGTAGTTTAATGCTGTAATTTGTTGATCTTTTAAACATAGTAGTTTAGTAAGTTCTAAATGGTTAGTGATTCTGTCTTCTGTCTATTTATTTATTCACTGTCATATTGTTGCAAACTTGTATTTTCTTGCATTTATTAAACAGTGATGTTGTGAGGAAATCTTGAGCAGCACTTTTCCAGACAATAAATGCTGAAAATTTAATTTGATTTTCATAAAAATCTGCTTTGCTGTGTAGAAAACAGTGGCTTGGACAGATGAAAGTGATACAGGTTTTGAGGATGAGTGAACAATGAAAGAGTTTTTATTGTGGGGTGAACTGTTTCTTCAAGAGCTTTAATAGGTTAGTTTAACAATGTAAATCATTATTCGGTGTGTCCTGCAGAAATCAGTCTGAACCCTCATGATATTTCAGTGTGCTCAGAATGAGTGCTGAGATGTGAAGTGTCTGAATGATTGTTTTTGGGTTTCATCTTTTCTGATATTCTCAGACTGACTTGTTTTTTGTTATAGCTGGCTGTGATGTGAGCTGATACAGGTGTGCACGGACGGGTCAGTGTGGGTCGTCTCACTGTGAAAGCTCAGAAAAGTGTGCACAATATTCTGTGATCGTTCTGGTGAAAGTATAATCTTTAGGGGATCTTTCTGGTCAAATATAAGAATTACCTTTGCAAACATGAAAAACCCTGAATATTACAGAAAATAAATCTGTTTAGCTGCATTTTTAGAAGGAGCAGTTGTCTTTTTTTGTTAGCTCTCTGATCTGCATGTTTCTGTGTGTCGATGAGAGACTGTTCGGAAGGTTTAAACATCTTCAGTGCTGAAGAAATCACATCCAGAGCTGAGATCTGAGATCTAGATCTTCTCTCAGATCTCTGCAAGCCATTCAGATGCAGAAATACTGTGTGTGGGAGCGCGCTGGCCTGCGGTCATTTGGGTTAGCATGCAGCACGCTGCTGCGGGCGTTTTGGCTTTTCAAATGCTGTTTAAAGTGTGCTGGAACTTAACAATCGCACTGATCTGGAGTCTGTTAGATCTTCACGTTTGTTGTCTGTATTATAACACTGGCTGTGTGAAACCATGACAGCTCATCTAACAATTTTGGGTTGTAAGAACGTTACCATCATGTTTCCATTACGTAACCCAAGCATTAAAAATGTTGTTTTGAAAGTTTTAGGATTGTTTGAAACATCCAGTTTTTAATGCACAATGTCATTAATGTTATTGCTTGGTTGTAAGAATGTTATTCCAACACTTTTTTAAATCTGTAAGGTTATTAAAATGTTCCATTGGATAACATTTTTGATATATAATGTTAAAAAACATTCTACTAATATTTCTGCAAGAGCGTTTTTTGATAACGTTGAAAGAACGTTCAACGAGAATGTTAGCCAACATTCTGAGAACGTTCCCTGTTAGCCTGGAGTACACTAGCAGATATTAAGCTACAGTGTTTCCTCTCCTGTCCTCATACTCTGGCACATCCAGCTTGTGCCCTTTCACTGTCCAGTCTGCAGCCATTTAAAGTAACAGCAGCCTGCAAACACAGTTGATTTCACCCTTATACACACAGACCTACAGAAATAAAACAGTGCTGACAATGAACTTACAGAGAAAACGTGCAGCTTTAAAACTGTAGTCTGTAATTGTTTTAAGATAAAACAAAATAAAACTCAGTTATTGAGCAAGTACTCGACAGATCAGAGTTCAAAGCAATCTCCTTACCTTACCCCGATTCACACCGGTTTATAATATAAAGTTGAATATAATATATAACGCTTATAATAATGATTTATAATTTGAGCTGTCAGGCCTCACAGCATTTCCTGGGAAATGTCAGTTTGATTTCATTTGATGTATGTAAAGTAAGCTGCAATTTTATGTTCGAACAGAGATGGCGACAGAGAGGCAAAAGTTAATACATTGTTTTAATTGGAATGGATTATCTCGTACATGTTTGTGATGTTTGTAGTTTTAACTACAAAGATCTGAGCTCTCAAACTGCAGCACTTTTCTTGTTCTGCAGCGTTTGTGCCGCAGACATGGAGATCCTCAGATGGCAGTTTTAATGCGCGGGGGCTCGTGTTGCCTCTCAGAGCAGCTGATGCTAATAATGTCCCATCTGCAGTCAGACACACAACTGCAGCCAGTGTTAGCATAAACACAAACACACACACACACACACACACACAAATCTCCAGCTAATCAGCTAATTACAGCTGGACAAATACCATCACGCACACACACGTTGTGTTTGTTTTCAGAATTTCAGAGGCACGTTTGCATTACTGGACTGTTTCTTCTGTGTCTGCAGCATGTTGGAGATGTGTTCATTAGAAACCTTCTTTTTTATATTTGCTTTATGTAATTCTATACATTTTAAAAGCGGGTGATATTTGTATAGCAGAAATGTAATATGAAATGGCACAGATTGAGTATTGTGTTAGTTTTAGTTGTTTATAACATGTCTTGTGCTCAGAGCCCCACAGAGATGATGATGATGATGAAGATGCAGAAGGATGCAGAGCTGGATAAGAAGATCGAAGCTTTACGAAAGAAAAATGAAGCTCTCATGAAGCGCTATCAGGTGAGAATGAGTCCTCAAAACATCACAGCTGCTTCTAGGAAAGCAAATTCAAGAGGGTTTACTTTTGATGTTTCCTGTTGATTTGAGCTAATGATTTACACAGGTCAGTACAGATTCAAGTCAGTCGGTACTGATTTGTGCAGGTCTGTACAGATTCAAGTCAGTCTGTACTGATTTGGTGGCTGGTCTGTACAGGTTTGAGGTGGTCTGTACTAATTTAGTGGCTGGTCTGTACAGGTTAGAGGTGGTCTGTATTGATTTAGTGGCTCGTCTGTACAGGTTTGAGGTGGTCTGTACTGATTTAGTGGCTGGTCTGTACAGGTTTGATGCGGTCATGATAGCATGATGTGTGTTTTGCAGGAGGTGGAGGAGGATAAGAAGCGGGCAGAGCAGGAAGGCATGTCATTACACAGCAGGAAGGGGAAACCTGATGACCTCACCATCACCCTCAACAAATCCTCCAGTGTGAGCTGCTGGACTCACGCACACACACCCACACACACACACACTGATGATATGAGTATGTACAACAGAATAATGTTTTTAAAGTAGATTGTTTGTGTTTTTTCATACCCTCTTTTGTGTGTGTGTGGTTCAGGATCAGCGAGTGATAACCAAGAAGTCAGGGTCCAGAGTGTCGATCCAGAGATCAGAGCAGCAGAAGGAACACAGAACTTTCAGTGTCGGGAGAGGAAACAGAAGACAGCTGCTCATCACCACATCAGGAAACATCAAGGCAAGACTGAGTGAATCTGTCTGTCTCAGACTGTCTGAGTTTGTCTTCTGAACTCTTCTCGCAATCTGCTCAACTTCTACTTCCTGTAGCTCATGACCCTTAGATGTGCTGTGTTTTTGTTTTTTTAATCAGCTTCATAATTTTTATGGAGTTAAGAAGCGTCTCTGCCTGTGTGTTTCAGAGTAAGAGGGTGTTTGGTGAAAGAAAAGACAGAAACCGTCCTGTGAGTCCAGCGAGGGTGAAGGCCTCTGCTGATGAAGAGCAGGAGACGCTGGACTTCATAAAGAAGATACAGGTGAACCAACGTTCTTGTGATCTCCTGATTTAAAAACCCTCAAGTCACGCTGTGTTCCTGGAGAAAGGGAGCTGTTCTTTCTTTTCTGTGTTTCTTAGATCATAAAGAGAGATTTTTTTATAGACCGTAAAAATGTACTCAAAAATGTACAGCTGGTTTATGTTGGAACTGACACTAGACATATAAACAGCTCTTTTAGGCTGCATTTATTGGCAGAATAATCTCAGGATGGCTAAATATAGTCTGATTAATCAGCCTGGCTGGTGTGTGTCTTTATTGGTTAATTTGTAGAAAAAAACTGCAGGCATATTGTTAAAGTCTGGCAGCATCTGTTCTTGTGACTCTGTGTCTGTGTGTTCCATGATGCTCAGCGTTTGTTTACCAGCATTCCTCTGCTGTGTGTCACTGTCTCTGTGCGTCTGACGTTCTCGTCTTTTCTCCAGGTCTGATGCTTTATGTAGATGTCAGATGTGATGGGTCACGCCTCTCTGATCATAAAGACCTCACAGAGTCTGAGTGAATATTTGTGTCTGTTTAGTTCTTCTAGTAGGGTTTTCAGTTACACTTTATTTCAGTAGTCCACTGAGTAGTCTTTAATTTGCAGCAACTTGACAGCTAACTCAAATCGGAGTATTAGTAGACTGTTAGATTAGGGTTAGTAGAGTAAGTTGACATCTACTTGCAAAGTTATATTCAGTAGATCTGTTAGGGGATAATGGAAATGAGTAGATGTTATTTAAATAAATAATGTTCTCATAACTGTTAATACAACATCCAAAAAAACATTCTTAACTTTTAAATTACATTTTTATGTTTTTGTTACGTAAGGTAAATGTTCTTACAACCTACAATTAGCTGGGAATGCAGTGGAGACCTCCCTACCATTGTATATGAGATCTTTGCACAACATTTTCTGATGTAAATGACAGCTTCATTGAAGAAGATTCTTCATAAACCTTTCGTCTGTTATAGCTCATCTGATCTGGTGTGACAGTGTTTCTGTTGCCCGTCATGCCGACCTGAGCAAACAAATCACAAATGTGACTGTGCTAAGTGAGTAGTTGTATTTCTAGTGTACTTCTCATGGATGGGTGTGAATTTCAGGGCGTGGTGGGGCAGTGTTTACCCCCAGCAGGGCTGAAACGTCTGGCCGCCCGACAGCTGATTTACTCCACTGATGATGTCTGAAAGCCAGCACCAGCTGGGCTCCACATAATACACCCCATTGAGGGCGAGACAGCACGGGCCCAGTCTCTCTGTCATGTGCGCTTTTGTCTGATCAGATCACACACACACACACACTGTGTGACTGTCTGAATGAAAACTCCAGAAGATTATAGTAGATAAACACAGTCGTTCTGAATTGGTTGCTGTGGTGAATATGCTGTTGTTTTTGCTGATATATATTATCAGAGAAACTTGATGCAGGATGTAACATTTTAAAGAAAGATTACAACAAAATGTTTTTTCACTTTGAAATGCTGTGCACTGATTAATCCCCTGCTAACAACTATAGGTGGTGTGAATGTTTCCACCACCATATTTCAAAAATGTTGTGATAAAAATGTTAACAATTGAATTTTGAATGTTCTAAACGTCTAGTTTTTAGATGTTGTATTAACGTTATTGTTTGGTTATAGGAATATTTTTTTTCAAACTTTTAATTCTGTAACATTAATAGATTGTTCCATTAATGACTTAGGAATAAAATTTTTGAAATATGATATATAACATTAAAAAACATCTACTAACATTGCAAGAACATTTTTGATAACTTGGGGGGGATAACTGAGGGAACTTTAGAGAATTTTAGCCAACGTTCTAAGAACATTCCCTGTTAGCTGGGTCTTAGCTGGGAACAGTAGGGTTCTTTAAAAGCTGTTTTTTGTCCAGGGTTGCTGTTATATTCTATGTTTGTTCTGTCTTTTAGACAGTGGATGTCATTCTAGTAATGTTAGATCTGTTGTTTGAGAGGATACTGAGTCAGAGCTCCTGTACTTACTGTACACAACTTCATTTTCCCATCATGCATCAGTGTGTCCTCTGTGCTCACTGATGGCAGCAGGATGTTAGAAGTGATTTCAGGAAGATGACATCATTCTGCAGTTATTGTGATGTCATGATTTCCTCTCAGGGGGAGCTCAGACTGAGTGTTGAGCAGCAGTGCCGAGACAGAGCTGAGAAATACAAATGAGTAAAAGCTGTGCTTGCTCAGTCTCTCTTTCTCTCTCGTTCTCTGTCTTCTCTCCTCTGTCTGTCTCTGCTCTGCTGGCCTCTGTATCTGTCTCTCTCTCTCTTCCTTGGTCCCTCTCTGTCTCTCTCTCTCTCATTGTTTGCGGTCATAATGAGCAGTATGATTTAATGTCATTACCATTTGTCTGCTCTGTTCTGAATGCTTTTATTATGCAGCTGATGGGACTGCAGACATGACAGGCTGAATGACACACTTGTGTGTGTGTGTGTGTGTCTCTTCATAGTGAGTGTGTCTTCAGTGTGTTTCATTTATCATGTGTGATGAGTGGAGAGTGATGTCCCAGCACAATTATAAAATTGTTAATTATAGAAATATAAACATAAAGCCTCTAAAATTTAAATGTGAAATGTTTTTATTTTGCCATCATTTGTTTAATCCCAAATGTCTCATGTCATGACAAATGACAAATGTACTTCTTCTGTTTGTCCACATGAGGGCAGTAGAGCTCTAGCATACAAAAGTGACAGCTCTATGCACACTGACTTGTTGTTATTTATTCATTTTGTGTTTCTTTTTGTTTTAAAATGTTTTTATTTTTATTCTATATGTATAAAATAGCATCTCTTTGTCATGGTGTTATACAAGAGTTACCTTTTAACTAACTAATTAATCTTGACTACCAGTTGACAGCTGTTGAGTCCAGCATTAACTGATCCATATTGCTTTTTATTCTGGCTATAAGAACCGCCCACTAGAGAGGAAGAGACTGTCTGACTGACATGTAAAGCAGCCAATTAAAGGTCATTTTGTTTTACATGCCACCTGGGGGGCTTTTCTGAAATACAGTAGATTATTCCTCAATTATAGTCTGGCATGAAAAACATTAATGAGCCATAAATAAGGGTTACATAAAAATAGCAGGAAATAATGATTTTCTCGAAAGAGAAAAGATTCTGTAGACTCAGAAATAATTATCTGGAAACTGTGCAGCTTGTCAAAGCAAAAGCATCATTCAGATGTGGAAATGTCATTTTTTGACTGAAGAAAAATCTGGTATCTCTTTCTTTCTGTCTGTATCTCTCTCTCTCTGTATAGGAGGATGCAGGTAAACAGGATGTAAAGAGCAGGTGTGAGGACTCACAGTGTGATGTGTATGATCAGGTAAGAGAGTGTTTCATCTTTTCAGTGTTACTCTGTCATCAACACACACACACTCTCTGTTTGCTGGCATCCATGATACAGACTTGTAAAATATTCTTGAAGATTTCATTCAAAATCAAAGTGAATTATCCTGTTTAATCACATTTAATTGCTAAAAACCCAAATTAAAGCCACTGAATGATCTGTTCTCCTCTAGTAGAACATTGATTTCTGCAGTGACTCTGTATGTGAAACTCAATCACATTCCACTCCTACAGGCCACAGAGGGTTCGAACCCGCCGGGAGTCACTGACCCGAACCTCCTCACGTCTCAGGAGGAGCAGACGGAGTACCTGCGCTGGAAGAAGGAGCGAGAGGAGATCGACAGAGAGCGTGTAGCTCGGCACAAAAACTCCAAAGGCCAGTGGAGGAGAGCCTGGGACGTGGAGAAACCCGCTCTGATGTAAGTCACGCTCGCTTATGCTGCTTTGAACTTTAACTAATTCACTGTAACTCATTAGGCGTGAAGAAACGAGTCAATTTTTTTTGTTTTACTAATTCTAAATCTGTTCTTAAATTTTCAGAATGGATTGTACGTTCAGTTCAAATCACAATTGAGTATGTGCCAGATAAAGAAAAATAAACGTTCACAGACGCACAAAGATGGGTAAACTACGACCTGCACCATAATATTTTATGTTGAATGTCAGTACAGTGTGTGCTCAGCCATGATTTGAAATGATCACAGCATCTATTCTGAATTTTTAGGAACTTCGCTTGAGTTTAATTCAGTTACTCAAATTAAAGTCAAATGAATTTAGAATTAAGGGTCATTTTGACAATGTAAGAATTTGTTGTGTGAGAAATCCAAAGTACTTAAAGCATGACTGACTTTGTGCTTGTAAATTGTTTCAGCACGTGAAAATGCATATGAATGAACAGGGTGGATATTTCCGGATAAATAACTAATACACAAGTGCAAGTAGAGACGTTGGACTGTATATTTAGCGTCTTTAGGGATTCTGTGGATATTCTCTGTTAGTAAATGTCTTTCACAGCCTGTCCCTGTAGCCCTGAACATACAGTCCCTCATTCACAGGCCTGGATGTCTTCAGTGTGAGGTGCTTTCTGTAGGAATAAATAAACCGTTTCCCCTGTGAGCGGTAAAGAGTGGACGGGACAGCAGGTTATTTTTAGGCTAGATTGAATGCCTTGCCTTATTTGGGTGGGTTTGTGAGCAGCAGAGATTGTCCAGACAGCTGGATATTTTCTGGGAGGTAGAAAACATAATAACAGTGAATTTTGCACATGAGCACAGACGGCTATCATCCCTGTGTGGATGTGCTGGTTGACTTGCTCACCTTGCCCAGTTTACCTGGACAGATCAAATCAAGTCTGTGCTGTGCTTGATCAGTCCCAAATAAAAAAAATAGGCCCAAATATCAGTCGAAAATTGTGAACTTATTGCCAAGGTTTATTGCCAAGGCAACATTTCCAATTTTTATTAAAAATTTTAAAAAACTAAAGCTAAAAATGAAATAAAAACAAATGAACCAAATAGCAAATAACATTAAACAAATGTTAAAAAAACACAAAAGCAGAACACAAAAACACAAAACACTATTGCAAAAAATGAAACAAAAAAATTATACAAATAAAGGCTCTTAATAAATATTGATAAAACTACAATAAATGCAAAATAAAAACTAAAGTAAGTCTTAATGTAAGTGTACATATATATGTATATATATGTATGTGTGTGGGTGTATGTGTATGTGCACTATATAGTTACTGTGTCCCACAATGCATTGCTCTCAGCCTGATCTCTCATATCCTGTGTGATGAAGGAACCAGACGTGACATTGTCTGTGATTTTTGACTCATTATCTTAACAGACTGTCTAGAAAGTTCTGCCAAGAAAACTCGTTCTGCTCGTAAACAGCATATGTTGCTAGTCAACTAGTTTAACAAGCAAGAACTCCTTAGTCAACCAGCTTCATTAGAAAAATTGGTGAACAGCATGAACCCGGACCATTAACCAGTATAAACTAACCTGGACTAGCACAAAACCAGTCCTAACCAGCCTGCAGCAGAATGGAAGTTCTTTGGTTCTTTCAGCAGTACTAATTCATCTAGTTATCTGCTAACATGGTGATCTTGATTTGCATGTCTGTAATTGTTGTAATTATTCAAAACTTCTTTGTTCCGACGCTAGTTTAACATTGCAGAAATGTATATTATTGTTTCTCATCAGTGTGTTTTTGAACATTAAACACATTTTAAACATTTGTAGATATTCTGACAAACCTCATAATGGACCAGACAGAGATACCCAGAACACAGGTAAGCAAAGTCAAATACATTTTTATGCTTTTTCAAAACAAGCAGATAAATCTTTATTTCGCATGTGTTTGCTGTCCTGGACAGTTTCTCTGCAGTGAAGGTTATTTGAAGATGGTGTCAGCTGCTGTATATACTATGACAAACTGCAGCTTATGAGAGTTTATTCTGTTTGATTGATAGGAAACAGAATCTCCAGAAGAGGAAATTTGAGATCAGAGGAACCCAGAGGTGAGTGAAACCAGCTAATGTCATGAAGGCTTGAACCTTAAAACTGAAAGTGAACTTCACATTTCAGTATAATAATTATTAGATTCATAAAACACAAATATAAATATCTGAATATTTTAGCAATTTGGGATCCTCTTACATATTAAAGTATGTGTTCAAATTGTTAGATTGATCAGTTCAGTTCATAACAAGTTTATATAGCACTTTTCACAATGGCACAATGTAACAAAGCAGCTATACAAATGAAAATAAAGCGGTGATATTAGAAAAGAAAATATTAACGAAAAATGAATGAAAAATGTATAAAAACATTGATAATTAATACAATATACAAGACATTATCCTAAGCTAATGTTTTAAGCTAATGTCAAATACAGTTTTACATTTATGTGCTTTCTAATGGAACAAAATAACTTACTGTATATAATTTTCCTCTAATATTCATTTCCTCACAATAAAACTCATTGTTTTATGGTTCAGTGTATGTACAGTATTCAGGACTGTAAGTTAGTTTGTGTGGAGTGCGTTTAGGGAATTAAGATTATAAATACAGTATGTTCTCCAGATGTAGCTGGTGATCTTAACTGTTAGTTAAATATAAGTTGTATCATTCGACATTAACACATTTCTTATGTTAGTTATGCTTAGATAATAATAGGGTAATCAACACTTGTCAGGCCAGATCAAATCATTACAGTTGTGGGTTGTGTGCTCATTTATTTTTGGATTTTGATGGATTTTTTTATTGTTTAGGTCACCATCAGGGTCAGGACAGGAAGAGTCACAGTCTTCCAGTGGTGGGCAGTAAAGCTAAGGGTAAAGATCGGCTGACGGGCAGAGCCAGGCGGTGAGACGCTCCTCATCCACACGATATAACCGCTGAATGTTGTGTGTGTTTGTTACTGAAGCGTTACATTCATTTGCTGCTACCTTTCTGGTGCCCGTAACATCCTGCATTCATCCTGAAGCTCAAAGGATGATGGGAAATGATTTTCATTACACATCATCTGTGTTAATGTTTATCTACAAACTCACTTGATTTACATGCTGAAAAATGCCTTTTCTAATTGATCTACATGGATGTTGACACAATTATAGAGTAAAACATTTCCGAACTACATAAATAAATGTTTTCTAATGAAAGATATTGTGTTTATTAATGTATTTAAATGGTAATATAATGATATTTTGGACATATACCATGAATAGGTACCATGATAAGCTTTAGGGTTCCTTTGAGTGCCTTGTAAATGCCATGTACATGAATGTGGTAATAATTTAGTACGGAGGTATTAACATCTAATATGAATACGATGGCAAATACCACTCGCATTTCATGTTGATTTGAACCAGATAACAGAACTGATTGTGTAATTTTGTCTTCATACCGTCACAGATGGGACACTAAAGAGCAGGAAGAACATTTACAGGTAAGAATCATTTGATATAATCATTTCCTCACCATCATATCGACTGATGGGCCAGTCACACTAGACTTTTCCTTTCACATTCATACACATGTGAACGCTGGAGACCGTAAACACAGCTCATGGGAGAAGGTTTCGGATTTGTAATTGTTCCAGAGTTCAGATTTGGAATTCTGTAAATTCCAAACTGTGAATTCGTATCAGGTGGAGATGTTTAACCAGCAGAAAGACTGATGCATCACGGTGGGACCGTTTCAGGTGGAGCGTTTCCGTACAGCTTTAAAATAATACAAACAGTAATAAGCACCATGGAATCCATGATGTGTAGAAAAAAACACTTTGGTGCATGATATATCCTCTGTTGTCCATATTCGCAGGGCTTGTCATAGTATTTTTCGCAAACTAAACGTCAAGTGTGACCACAGCTTGACTTTCTTTTGTTTTGTTCGGTTATGTTCCACAGAGGAAAACTGCACATAATCTGAGTAAATATCAGGATTTTCATCTTCATGAACTATCTTTTATTTGATTTATGATGTCCTTCAATAGTTTGATCATTTCTGCCAGGGTTATCCAGACAGCAGTCTGCAGGAGTTCTTGGAGGAGCTTGATGTTCTTTGTGCACCTGAGGAGAAAAACATTAATCCAGAGATTAAAAAACAAGATGGGATTCAAAACACAAAGCTTTGTGTATCTGAAGTGCCATTAAAACCAGAGGAACTCATCACTGATGCGACCTCTGACTGGGAGAAGGAAGAGAACGGATGTATTTCCATAGAAATGCCTCCTTCAGAGACGTCTGGTCAAAAAACCACAGAGAAGAAGGTTCGTTTCTCAGAAGACATCCTTGACAGAGCTCACGAGAAGAACTCCAACAGTGTAACCACAGAAACCAAGGTCAGCTCACTGAAAACACCCTCACAGGTTCCTGACAACTCAGTGGAGGAAAATAAACAAACCGCACAAAGTCAGAATGACAGCGAATATCTTCAGGACGAGAAGATGGTAAACGTGTCTCACAGAGGTACTGAGAAGACAAGTCCCTCAGAACCAAATCTGATAACTGAGGGAAATGTAGATGGATCCAGTGAAGCATCGTGTCCCATCACCAGTTCAGGACATGAAGATGTTTGTATATCAGCAGAACCAGGCCAGAACCAGCACATGGAACTCACCAAGAACTGCTCTTCAAGAGGATCTGGTAGGAGAACATATGATACACTTTCACCTAAACAATGAAACCTGCAGAACTTATAACACCCTGTGAAATTATTCTGAAGTCTTTAGAATGATGAATTTAATAATATGCTTCTGTAATACTGAACACTGAGGTGTTAATATATAATCTAGTATGATCACTCACGTGAATGTCGGCCTTAAACCTATTTCATCATCAACTGACATGTTTACTTGTGTGGTAAAATACTACAACTAGATCTTTTTAGATCCCAGTTAGGAAAAAAGTTTATAAACCATACAGACTAATCTGTTTTGAAAATCTAAAATAGCAGAAAATTTTCTGTGAGGGTTAGGTTAAGGGGTGGAGTTAGTGTGGAGACATTATACAGTTTGTACAGTGTAAAAACCATTATGTCTATGGTAATGTCCCCATAAAACATAAAAAAACCCAACATGTATGAGTGCGTGTGTGTGTATGTGTGAGGGCGTGTGAGTGAATGTGTGTTCTCTTGAGGTCACGTGTGTGTGTGTTGTGTTTTCACAGAAGAACTGATGGACTCCAGTCTGTCTGTGTTGAATCTGGAGTCTGGCGAGTCTCTCTCTGACCGCAGCACCAGTGCTGATATGGTGAGCGTTTGACTGATTTGCACGTGGATTGATTTCTGAGTGTGTTGCGTTACAGCTTCAATCTGCGGCTGCAGTTTCGCATTTGACTTGCAGATTTAAAGTGTCTCACCTCACAGGGTTTCAGCGGCCCACTGAAACTCCATTAGAGCTCAAGTGCTTTAGAAATACCCTAGAAAAGAGGCTCTATATATATAATCAGGCCACATATTCATCTTATGATGTAAAGAGCCTTTACTGTACATCAGTTTTTCAAGCAAGAAAAATCCTGCATTGTTTTGAGCATTTTTATGTTCAATATTATCAGATTATGTTATGTTTTATGTAGTAAAATGTTTCTGTGCATTTAAATCTGCAAATAATCTTTATTCTGCACATCTAACCAGAGGAAACAGAAGAAACACTGATATTATCCAGACATTGTTTAATAATTGTCACATTGGAGTTACATATAATAAACCGAGCAACAAAATCAGAGTGAAACTGAATTTGTGGATCTACTTATCCACAAATCAATTTGGAAACAGATCTGCACTGCTGAATTGAACCTGAAAATAATTCCTGATAAAATTACTGATAAATATGTTAAATATCTAGATTCTTTTAAAGTGTCTCTCTTTCTCCATCCAGGCACGAGAAAATGGAAAAGTTGTTTAGATGGAAGTGAATGTTCACATCTGAAGAAAGTGAACTGAAGCACTGAAACCAAATCAAACAGGAAGTCTCATTTGGATTTTTTATTTGACTGACTTTCTTTGCTGGTGGTAGAAAGTTAGAAAGTTACTAATATAAGTGGTTAGAATACTGTATTTAAAGTTTATTTTAACGTTGAGAAGGTTTGGGCATGTGTATGTTATGGGAAGCCGGACGTTGACAAACGAAAAGCACTGAGTGAACGTGACGTTGTGATTGTTCGGTATTTAATTGTCTTCTCTTATGTCGCTCTTCAGATAGTAATTGATTCAATGCACTGAGATGCCAAGCTCAAAGATCAGTTGTTTAGAGATCTTTGGTTTGGTGGAACTTTAGAGGAGGGGTGTTAATTTTAGCTAAAAGCACTACAAAGCGAGTTGAATGTGTAACTTAACAGCGTTTTGTGGAACAAACCCATAGACACAGTGTTAGATGCATTTAGAGTTAAACACAACCGACACATCCACACTAACTAAGCCTTCTACATTATGACTAGTACTCTTCAATAGAACTCGTATACATCCATGAAATGTAACCCAGCAGGGGCCTCTTGGTTGCCATTAATGGTTAATATATAATATTCTTCCTAGATAGAAGCGCGTGTTGTGGGTTTTTCGAAGGTTGTGTTGAATTTCGATAGTTCACAAAGACTGTTGAGGTTTGTTATTTAGCACTTTATTTGATGAGAATGTTATATCCGAAGCATTACCAGAAAACCTAAGCAGTTTGTTCAGATTACGTTTGTTTGCTTTGTAAAAGATTACGAAATGTTTACAACTTCAATAACTCTGCACAATTCATTTGATACGAACGGGGATCTGAAGTTTTTTTGCCCCAGTTTAGCGCACAAACAGTATGTCACTGCTAACTAGCTGTTGTTTAGCTGACAGTAAAGAATCGTACTGATGAGGAAAATCTTAACCGCACTCCAGTATTTGATATACCGTAACTGTTGAAGATGGGAGATGAAACGGCACAAAAGGTTTAATGTTTCAGTGACTAAGGTTTGAATTTTATATTTTGCTGTCACTTTTATTAAACGTTTTTGTTCCTTTGGTTTTTGAAATGAATGTTAAAACAGAATAAATAAAAACATTGCAAACTTTTGCCATGTACTGTGATTCTTGGACTGATTGCAGTGATTATAAGATCGTCTAGTTTAAAGGGACAGTTCATCTAAAAATGAAAATTCTTCCATCATTTTCCTCCCCTTTTGTCATTCCAAACTATTCCACCGTCAATTCCAGACGTTCTTGCTTCTGAGAAACACAAAAGAAGATATTTTAAAGCATGTTGGTAACCAAACAATATTGGCAACCATTGACTATTGTATGGAATTTTAAAAATATCGAGAAAAGAGTCCCTACAGTTATATACTGTACTGCATCTAAAATGACATGTCCAATACCCACGATATTATGATAAACCACATTATAAACATCATTATCATTATATACCAAATCCTAACATAGCCCTACCATAAATATTTGTTTAGAAATGAATATGTGCTGTGTAATACGTTTGTATTTATTTAAGTGTTGTCAAGTTGTAATATGTACTGCGCAATGAGAATGTATAGCTCATACCTATAAAATGCTTTATTTGAAGGATTTTCATATGTGAGTAAATGAATTTATGTCCTGGTTATCTTATCTGAGCTCTTAAAAAGGCCAGAAATAATCAGGTATTAACTAAATTCATTTTTATGTATCTTGATTTTCTTGTTTGTAATCTTTGCTGTGGATTTTTTTTTATAGTAAGAAGAATAACACAGTAAAAACAGTATGACGGGTCTCCAATCCATGTTCCTGAAGGTCCACAGAGCTGCAGTTTAGCTCTGATCTGCTTCGACACACCTGCCTGGATGTTTCTGTCAGTCCCAAAGATCTTGATTAGCTGCTTCAAGTGTGATTCATTAGGGATGGAGAGGATCTCTGCGGGTCTCTGGACCTTGTTGGAGACAGTTGCAGTATGGCGTGTTGTTTTGTATGTGGAGCAGATTTCAGAAGCCTGTGTTCTGTGTACTCGTGGGATTAGGGTCTTATTATTTTTAAAAGTCTCCCTTCGGGCTGTTGCTCTGGAAATCTCTTCCTCTCAAACATAATGTTCTCTTCTGTTACTCTTTTAATTACTCTTTTTCAGAAGGCATGTTGAGGGACCGCATCGTCCCTGGGGTCCTCAGCCAGGGCCCCGATCACAAGACTCACGTGATTTATGCTAATAATCTGGATCTTAGATGAAGGTAACAAAACCTTGTTGTGTTTGGCCAAAAAATGGAAGTGATTGTATTTGCAACATTAATATGAAGCTAAAGGTTAGTTAAAAACTGGAAATGAAATCACGTCAGTACTGCTCTTACTAATGTGTCATGTTGACAGTTTTGAATGTGATTTAATGTTTCATTTGTGCTGTTTATCATTTTAAAAAGAAAAAGGGTGAATCAAATTTCACCGGTATCTTTTTTATTTAGAGGTGAAACATGAGACTCATACAATGAAGTGTAGGACAGAAATTCTTGTTTTATTATTTGATAAATATTTCCTCCTTTCTGAGGTCTTGTAATGTTAATTCATTTCTAAATATCTTTTTGAGTTTTTGACCATAAAAACCAGTGTTACACCCATATCTGTTGATGGTAAAACAAAGAACACAACAGAACATCAAACATAACAAATTACTGGTGCTTATATCAGCAGTTATTTTAGAAATGGGACAAAAAGCTCTTTCAATCCACTTTGTTTCAGTGCCAGTAATACGTGCCGATTTGGGTTTAGTCTGCTTAGTGTGTGTGTGTGTGTGTGTGTGTGTGTGTGTGTGTGTGTGTGTGTGTGTGTGTGTGTGTGTGTGTGTGTGATATATATATATTGTGTGTGTGTGTGTGTGTGTGTGTGTGTGTGTGTGTGTGTGTGTGTGTGTGTACACATACACTGCAGTGCGGTGGAAAATGGCTCCCAGGTCTCCTGGCACATATTTGATAATATTATGAGCACCTGCAGCCATGAGTGAAAACCTTCAGCAGAGAAACACTCAAACGGCCGAGAGACGCCCATATGATTCCTCATCACTGCCGGGAAATGAGGGTCAGTTATGGAGAGAATGATGGGATGTGAGTTGGGTTACAGCCCTCTTGTGCCACAGTGGTCTCTCTCTCTTCCCATTTGTTTGATTAATAATGTTACTCCATGCAGTCTGCCTTGTGTGAATTGAAAAGCCCATTATGAGCTCATAATCTTTTCTTTCCAAATAAGATTGTACTGTATTTAACTCATGCATGCACCTTTAGGTACTGTTGTTTGATTTTATTCTCCGTTTTATGTGCAGCACCGTTCTGAACTCTTCTGAACAATCACATTTTTATTCCTTCAGATACATGCAGAAGTTTTATACTTGGGTTCAGGGACAACACTTTGAGCAACAATAATTATTACACTTTAACACTGAAAAAATGAATTTTTTTGCACAAAGTATGTGTGGCTCAGGTACAGATAGACAGTTGCTTTCAAAGTTAAGCTTCAACTATTAAAAGCATTAAAAGTCACCATTGATTTGTCCCCTCACCACTGTTAAATCGATTTTTCTGGCACAGGACGTAGAATCAAAGAGCTGCATCAAAACATGTTGTTTACAGGAAGTAGTTGAAAGCAGGTTGATCATTTACAGCTGACGTCAACAGCTTTGTAGAGTTTATTATTTCTGTTTGTTAATGTAATCATCATTAATATACTTACTGTACTCAGGATTAGTGATTTGAACCACCCAACCTTAGGTTTTAATTTGTCCAGCAGTTTGTGTATCTGTTTGTGTATCCTGCATCTGAAATTGTGTCCTGGTGAGGAATGGTGTGATCTTACAGATTTACAGTAGCCTTAAAACAGGCAACAAGAGCAACAAAAAAATCTTATGGGGGTCCTGAATCTATCTGGAGGTCTGGATTTCATGTGCTGGTTTAAAT
The DNA here is from genome assembly GCA_036877525.1 of Chromobotia macracanthus. Classification (NCBI taxonomy): domain Eukaryota; kingdom Metazoa; phylum Chordata; class Actinopteri; order Cypriniformes; family Botiidae; genus Chromobotia; species Chromobotia macracanthus. The sequence continues at coordinate 5,273,824 of JAZGTH010000083.1, read as the reverse complement.
TTGGGCCAGTAAACAATATCTTGGCAACACCCTTGCATCCACCCACTACACCAACATGGTGTCAACGTTTGTACAAGAAAACGCTACGTTTTGTTTTCTTTAGAAGTTTGAAAGATCTAGTTTTAGTTTTGCTCCAGTTTCCCTGCAGCAGGGTTTATGTCGGTCTAATGTAAACGCTGGCTGTGCTGGAGCTGAAAAAACATTTTTTTCCTGAATGTGCAGTGATCGGGGGCGAGAGAGACACGGCTGAAAACAGAGCAGCATTGTGTATGTGATGCCTTTGACTTCACAACTGTAAAATCAATAATTCTTCAGCTTTTCCTGTAGCGTGCTAGAGCAGAGAAAGAAACAGTGCTGCAGTAAGCATGGATAGATCACTACAGCAGTATGTAACTCAGACCCTACAAGTGATGTTAGAGACCAAAGACAAAAGACTGAGGAGAGACCGTGAGCAGGTCACTGCATGGCCATAATACACCGTAGAAAGTGAGAATGAGCGCTTGTTATTTTAGGAAGCTATTTTTACCTGATCTGACCCATAAAACATGACTTTCTTATATTGGTGTTACCTAATGTAATCAGATATATTCAGGCATATTAAATAACACGCTTAAATAAACTAGTCAGTTTAGAAGAACAGGTTTAGCTTATCTGACAAAACGGATGCAGAACAAACCTTTAAAAAACCTTTGGCATACAGTCAACGGCAAGATTTATTTTAATGTAAATCATAAAGCAAGCATTAGAAGTGAATACAACAAATGTTTAATTTCTGAATCTCACGTGGTAACTAGTCTGGTTAACTAGTGCTCGGCTTCACTAAACATTTCATTGTCCTGTTTTTAATCTAGTGAAGGATGTGCAGCCCATTTCTGTTATATAACAGAGTTCATGTGTCTCCAGGTCTCTTCCTGTTCAGCCACTTACAAATATGAATATATTCATCATTTATTTATGAGTGCATTATGAATATATAAATCACAGCATCAGTTTTATTGTGGATCAATATTTCCAGACTCAAGTCCACTGTCTGCTCTTCGTTCTTTATGTTTATAATGTCAAGAATAATACACACTTACATTGCATTTTTACAAGAGCATTTATTTACCATTACGGTGATGTTTTCTACACCTCTGGTTCAGTATTGTTGTAAAAATGATCTAGTAATGCTAAAAGTTTCCATTATAATCAGAGCAAGTATGTACATTACTAAACAACACATTTACATGGATATTTGCACATACCTGAGCAGAGACTCTGGCTCCTCTAACATAACAATCCGGATTAATTCGTAAGAACAAGTTTAGCTGAATTTCATGCAAGCTTTTGGGGTTACAGTTTTAAAAGCTTGCTCGACAATGGCTGTTCAAATGAAGGCACAATGAGTGCACAATGATCAGTTCTCGGTTTCCATGAATGCTTCCTATAAATAAATAAGATAAATGGCAGGCCAGCGGGTGGTTTTGAACCATTACGCTCCAAAAGCATCAAGTTAAACCCCATAACCTTGCAACCAAGGTTGCATCCATCATGCCAGATTAAGAAGGAGAGATTATATGGTAATTTATATGAAGGTTTCAAAGGGTTAAATACTATTTGCGCCTTTGCTATGGTGTGAATGTGGTGTCATGCACCGCCGCGGCCTCTCCATGCGGAACCGCCTCTGCGCTCCGGACGGCGGCCTCCGGGGTCCTGCCAGGCCCGCAGAACTGTCCAGATACATCTGATGTACCTTCACAGTCCAAAACCTCCTTATTCATTCTTTCTTTGCTGGTTATGTGTACCGGACACAAGTCTGTTCAATCTAGAAGCGTCCTCCAAAGATGTTTCATGCGCATCTTCTGACCAGCGCATCTCCTGGCCTCCTCCGTGGACATCTCGCACGGAAGTGGTCTGATCTCTCTGGGAAGACTGAGTTTGTACATCAGACTGTGTGTCCGAGGTGTGCGCAGGTGTGTACTTGAACGGGTCCGAGGATCCGGGCTGCGCGCTCTTGGAGACGGATCGCGCTTTTCGCGTCTGGTCCCATGGATGCGCCCGGAGGTCGGACGCATCGGACCCTGTGGTGTTGAAGCCGATCGGATCCGCCTGGGTGCTGTTGGTTTCTGTCATGTTGGTGTTTTCGAGGTTGTTTGTGTTGTTGATGGGTGGGGGTTCCGGTTTTCCCGATTGCGCCCCGGCCGGTTTCCAAATGAGACTGTAATATATCGCCAGTATGATCGCCGCCAGCGACACGGATAAAACGTAGGCAAACACGGTGGCCAGTCTTACCCACTTCTTATTGGTCTTCGCAGCCATCTTTGCCTTCTTGTCGCCCGTGTAGGTGGCTGGTTTCCCCCTCTCCATGTTGGGCATGTAGTCCCGGTCCCGATTAGCTCGGTTTTTCCCTCGATGCTCCACGACCCCGTCCGTCTTGGAAGGATGTTGAAGATCAGACCCTCTGAACACAAGAAAACGCGGAGATCACGGTGGATTTGGGCTTGAATCCGTCTTGGTTTGAATTGATTTCCTTTCATCCAGAAATGTCTTACGAATCCATCAGAGTGATGCTGCGCTACAGGATGCAGAACCTTCTGCTGTTCTCCAGCCTGCAGGGCAGCTGCTCCCCAAACACAGCGATGTTTCTGATCCAAATGTCATGGGATGGATTAGAGGGTGGAAAATGATGGGAGAGATCATACAGTACACAGATCTGTGTGTGTGTGACTTGTGGCAGAAGATGAGGCTTGATCAGCTAAAAATAAAGGAGAGGAGGGGGCTCTTAAAGGGCCAGCAGAGGCTGGAGAGAGAGAGAGAGAGAGAGAGAGAGAGAGTGCAGTTTATTTAAAGGCAGAGTAAGTGATTCTTTCCAGAAAGATTTTTTGTTTTGCTGGTTTAAAGTCTCTTTACATCCTGATAGCAACCAACAAGTGATCTAAATATATTTATATATGAATGTCTTCTGTGGAAGGTACCGGATAAAATGTCCATTCGGTCCATTCAGTCCGAATGCAATGATAGGATGTCCTGCTTGCCTGTTAAACTGTGTATTTGCATACCTCCGCCCCTTGCGTACGTGTGGTGAAGGCGGCCTGATTTGAGTGGATGTTGTGAGTTCAGCACCATGGACAGATACATTCTTCACCCAATCACCTGCAGGACGAATATGTCCTGCCAGTCAAACGATATCACACTTGAGCATGTACAAACACTGTTTGTGTGGGCACCACTAATCACATGCACAATAATGCGAAACTACAATGAAATATTCATCCTCATAACTTGTTCTGGTGAATAATGTTGAATAATATCATTCACCAGATTATTATTATATCATTAGTATATTCATAATAATGTTAATGGTGAATAATCATTTTTCATTTTGTAGTTTTATGTCTATGATTATTCATTAAATAAATATATGGCAAATCTCCTGTATTATGCTTTCTGATTTTTGATATTGTGTGTTTTTGATCGTAAATGTCTTTTATTTTATTTGTGTGACTTCAGTTTAAACATTTGGTTAATAAATAATGAACAGATTAAGTCTGACATGTGAACAAATAAGTCTATAATAAGATTATTTCTGTGTGCTTGTTTTTCATGTATATCATCTCTGCCGTGACTGGACAGCTTGCTGGACTGACGCAGCATTGGATGCAGTATGATCCTGCAATCAGCTGTGTTGCTAATTGACAAACCAATCAGATTAAGACTTTGCAGTCTTGCACCATGGTGCCTAGCCGTGATTGGCCGGCTGGCAAGAACCAATCGTGCAGTGATATCCAGCCCTGACGGTCATACCGTGCCCTCACTGTGAGCTAAAGCAGACATGGAGGTCCGTTTTAGACTGTATGTTTACTAAATACTAAATAACACACACACTTCACCATTTAGCTCATTTATGTGTGTGTGTGGGTTTACTTTACCATATATTGGGGACAAAACAGTCAGCCAAAAGTCAGTAAAACCCGACAAATCTGTGCAGGATCACCCTTTGGAGATGCCCTTATTTGTCAAAACACTATAAAAATATAGTAAACAAAGTGTTTTTCAAATTGTAAAAATGCAGAAAGTTTTCTGTTAGGGTTTGGAGTGTATGTTAGGGTCAGGTTATAGTGTTTATAACTAGCTGTGTATAAAAACAATAGAAGTCTATGGAATATTTGTCTAATATTTCAATAACACTAGAAGTTTATATGGAGATATTTCAGTTGAGGTTTGTGTTTAGGGTAAAGCCCCATTTTAATGTCCTCTGTCATTTACATCTGCAGCGCTGGAAATGCTCATATTTGACTATTAGCCAAACTACATGGACATCATGAAGAACCACAGTGAAGCTAATGCTGTGCTCCAATAGGGCCAGTTTAATCTCCTGGTAGTGACAATGTTACCACAAGCACTTAACACAATCTTTTAAGTAAGTAAATACATGAATGCCAAATGTTCAGTGTTATTGTTTAGATGTTTATTAATCATATACAGTAGTTATAAGTGTATGAAAATATTGAAAAATCACACACACGCATTCACACCTGTGTGCCACACCCTCAGTGCAGAACCATCAGAAAGATGGATTATACTAGAACATTTATGTGCTTCAAACCTACATAACAAATGATTAAATGCCCTTGTTCATTTACAGTATTTGAAATGAGATGTTCTTAATAAAACAATCATTGTCATTATTATTGTAATTGTCATCTTTATCGTGACCATCATTATTATTATTATAAATACCCTTTTAAATGAATTTATTATTGATACAGTAGTCTTGTATTTGTTGTAGACTTCGATATGGGTTGACGAACATCATACTGTTTTTCTTATTCGATTCTTTACATCCTGTTAAGTTCTTTGATGAGTATGTATACCGTCACCTCGAACAGGGCTGGGTCCTGAACGCTCATTTGCAATGCATATCAAAGGCCGGACGTTTCACAGATTCATTTTTGCTGAGTTCCCCAAAGTCCTTCAGTATAACCCACCACTATGACTTCAGGTTAACGTGCTGAAGATTGTGTGTGAAAAATGGTTAAACATCGCTACTCACTCCAGGAGCCTGATGTCAAAGACTATCTCGTGAAGGGAGACAGATTCACAAAATGGAAAGAAGTAAGTAGACGTGATAATATTTAGGATCTCCCAGATAAATACATGACATACAATCAATACAAACTCATCTGATCTCAGCAGCTTATTTCACACTCTTCATATACTCTTACTGTACGACATATGTTGATATGTTGATTTTGGTCCTTAATGATTTTCCTTTGCAAAAATAACAATATTATCTGATGCTTTGTCTTGTTTCTTATAAAATACAATTATCTGAGATAATATTTTATAAAAGGACATTAATGAACAAGTTTGGGCTATTTTATGTCACTCTTCAATGAAAACAGGCTGTCAAAGGTTTTCTTGACAGATGTGTGTATTCTTGACTTGAGTTATAAGAATGATTCTTGTGTCAGAGGTTTGATAGTTTTTTGTCATCTCCAGGACTCCAAAAAAACCGTACCTGTCACCATGAAGATGGACCCAAGAGGATTTTATCTTTTCTGGACCAATCAGAGTAAAGTAAGACATTTACACTGAATCAGGTTAATTGAATTAGGATCATATTATTGTAAGATCTATATGTGCTGGGGCAGGACCAGCATACAGTGATGAAACTTGATAGTAAACATGGTTCTTGGGTAATGATATTTAATCATTACCATATTCATCTACCACAGTATTTGCATGGTAATCTAGTCATTTCAAACAACAGTGTGGTTGTTATTGTTTAGTTTATCATTCATTTTTGTTTAAGCATTAGTATTTCTATCTTAGTTTCACAAACCCTGTACATTTCCATTATAAACGTGTTGGGGAACATACTTCATACATCACAGTAACAGAATCCTGAACTTTCAAAAAGTGCTAAACTACACTGTTTCACTCTTTTTTGTCTGAGTCTCTCTCTCTCTCACGCTGTCTCTCTTTCACTCACACTGTCCCTCCCTCCCTCCCTCTCCCTCTCTCTCTCTCTCTCTCTCTCTCTCCCCTCTCTCTCTCACGCTGTCTCTCTTTCACTCATTCTGTCACTCTCTCCTTCTCTTTCTCCCCCTCTCTCTGTCCCTCCCCCTCCCTCTCTCTATCTCTCTCACGCTGTCTCTCTTTCACTCATTCTGTCACTCTCTCCTTCTCTTTCTCCCCCTCTCTCTCTCCCCTCCCCCTCCCCCTCTCTCTCTCTCTCTCTCTCTCACGCTGTCTCTCTTTCACTCATTCTGTCACTCTCTCCTTCTCTTTCTCTCACTCACTCACTCTCTCCCTCCCCCCCTCTCTCTCTCTCTCGTGTGAGTGAATATTGATTTGTGCTGCTGTGGGTCTGAAGTGTTTGTATTCACTGAGGTTTCAGAAGCTGCTGTGGGCAGAGAATCATTATGGACTTCTGGATGAAAACCTCTTCAGAAGAAGCACACTGTGTTCTGATGTGCTGTTCATTTGAGCATTCAAACACAACATGCACAACATGCACATAAACAGTTAGAATCACTCAAACACGTCACACAAAAGTCACTGTTCACGCTGCATCCCAAACAAAATACAAATGCTGTAAGTGCTGTGGATAAATGATAACATTGAAAGACGACTTTCTGTTTTTCATTTTTAAAATATTGCTTTGTTGGAAAACAGCTAAAACTAACCAGTAAGGTAGCTTGGTTGCTCTGTTAACCAGGATTTGCTAGTTTTACACTGGTGTTTAGCTTTACATGGTTGGCTAATTGTAATTAGACTTACATGTAAGATTAGGCTTAATTAAGCTGTTTTGTTTTCAGTAGATTTGTTTGCTGTGTCTAAAATGTTAGATAAGAATATCAGATTTGGGCATGTTATTAGTATTTATTCTTCATACATTCTGGGTATAATTTTTATCCACCGCTTGTTATTCGTTTGTTATTATAATAATCCAGTTCTGTGATTTATTTGTGTTATATCACATCATTCTTTTGTTTTGTAGGAAACTGAGTTTGTGGATGTTGCGACCATCAGAGACACAAGAGCAGGAAAATATGCTAAACTCCCTAAAGTATGTGCCATGTCTGTTATGTAACGTGTTATTGTTGCATAACTCTTGGTATTCATGACTGAACAGACCTGTTGGCCTTTAGAGTGCCGGTCTTTCAATGGGTTGTTGCTTTTGAGTGTTTGTGTGAATTTGCCTTGCAAAAGCAGCATTCAGCATACAGTCTCCGTCTCGCTCTATCTCAGTCTCTCTCTCACACACACACATACAGTCTCTCTCTCTCTCTCTCTGTCTCTCACACACACACACACACACACACACACACACACTTCACACTGTCATCCACACACACACACACACACACAGTCACCCACACACATACACACACACACACACACACACACACACACACACACACACACACACACACACACACACACACACACACAGTCTCTCTCTCTCTCTCTCTCTCTCTCTCACACACACACACACACACACATCACACACACACACACACACACACACACACAGTCTCTCTCTCTCTCTCTCTCACACACACACACACACACACAGTCTCTCTCTCTCTCTCTCTCTCACACACACACACACACACACATACACAGCTTTTGGTCTCGTATATCTTCTACATTTGCATGAATCCAGATTTGTTTGTCGGTCTGATTGTTCCTGTATGTAAAGCAGACTCATAATACCTGAGATACTGAAACCAGAACTTTCCATGTGATAAATACAGTACACAGTACACGTTTGTAAATATTGTTTAATCAGCTATTCTCACCTGTCACTGTTTAGAGAGATCCTTATTCTCATTTAAACATTTTCGTCTTTTGTGCTTTGGCTTTTCTGAAGTTGTTAAGTTAGTGTAACGTTTTAAAAACGTAACAGAATAGTGTTCTTATGATGCTAATACAGTTTCTAAAAACATTTTTAACCTTTTTATTACTTAAAGGAAATGTTAGGTCTTACAACCTAAAATTGTTAGCTGGGAACTAATTGGAATGAGTTTTCTGGAGTCAACAGGCGTAAAATCTGATACACTACGAATAAATCAAAAATATTTGACACTCTTCGACTCTTTAAATCTCTCTACAGCACCCAAAAGTTCGTAATGTCTTCAACATGGATTTTCCCGACAGTCATCACCTGGCCAAAGCGCTGACCATCATCACTGGCCCCGACACCGTCAATCTGACATATCATAACTTCTTTGCTGCAAAAGAAGTGTCTCAGGTATGATAATGCTTTTTCAAACTTCAATAATGCACTGACAACACATTTTAAGTAGATCAGACAGATGTTTTTTAAAGCTGGAATCTGCACTAAAAAACATCAGTTGACAGATCTTTGTTCAACACAAACTCCTTACCTTACCCCAGTTCCCCATACTAAGTTTATAAAAATGATTTAGAGATGTCGGGCTTGAAAAATGTCAGTTTGGCTTCCTTTGACTTTGATACATACAGAAATGTATGTAGAGAGGCCAAAGTTACAGACTGCAGCTTTAAATCTCAGAAAGGACACTGAATCAAGCTTTACATTTATGGGTCTAATGTTCCATTAAAAACAAATGCTGGGTTTTGTGGTTGGGAAATAAAGTTTATGAGTTTATGATTTTCATATCCTGCTGCTCTGCAGATGATTTGTGTTGTGGCGTCATGCCTCAAAGCTGTAAGGTTTCTACTGCACCGCCTGGTGGATGGATGTTTGATCACACGTGACTAAAGAAAGATCACAGCTATCATTAGTGCTCTGTTAGTGCTATTATTAATGCTATTATTATTTACACCTGTTAGTATTTAAACCCTGTCACCATGAAATCAAAATGTTAAATTCTTATTGTGTTATGGAACATAATAGTGTGGAATCTGTCTAATAGTTTCCAGTCAGAATCTATATATTGTTTGGATATGTAAAAAGGACGATCATATGCTGTTTAAAGATCGTTGTATTATTAGTTTTAGAATATGTTATAGTCACTTTATGTACTATAAAAATATTGTTAGCATACACTAATAAAAAGGATAACATTACAAGCACATTACAACATGTTTGGACGTGTCACATATATATATATATATATATATATGTAAATTTTTCCTCTGGTGCAGCAATGGGCAGATGATATCCTGGCCATCGCCTATAACACAATGCGAGCAAACGCCTGCAGACAGGTCTACTTTGAGAAAATGTAAGATGTTGAAACTATACTGTTTATTTCAGATGTCCAGAATAAGCATTATATCAGATAAGCATTATATTTTTGTTTGATCTACAGATATGTTTGGCTCTCACTGCAGGCCAATAAGGATGGAAAAATCCCTGTTAAAAAGTAAGAAATAAATACTGGCTTGCAGTTTTCGAGAATGTGATTATGGGTAAATATTTTACCATCAGATCAGGCTAATATTAAGTGTTTATGTGATACTCATGATCTTGTTCTTTTGTCGGTTCTAGTATCTTCAAGGTGTTTCCTGCTGATAAAAAGAGAGTTGAAATGGCCCTGTTAGCCGCCAATCTACCGAAGGGAAAGGTGTGTGTGTGTGTCTCGTCTGTAACATTCCAATGCAGTAATGTTAGTAGAACGTTTTTTAACCATATCATATCAAAAACATTATTCTTATGATGTTAGTGCAATGTTATATGTTACAATGTTACAGATTTTAAAGCAATAGCATTAATACAACATCTAAAAAACTGGACGTTTTGAACATTCCTAGAACATTCAACATAATCTTCTAATGCTTTCGTTCTAACAACCTAAAACTGATAGAAGAGAAAGCTCTTTGTGGTTGTTCCTGTTGCTGTAAATTGTTTGTTTTTGAGCGCTTGTGCAACGTTTCATTAACTTGGTGTTCTTTAGTTTGACAGCATCAAGGCGGATGTCTTCACTGAAGCTGCATTTAAGTCATTTCTGGTGCATCTCTGTCCCAGACCAGAAATCAATGAAATCTTCACGTCCTTGTAAGTTACAACAGCTTCCTTCTAAAATGTGAACAAAGTGACATAAATGCACAAAAATTATTATTAAGCGTTTAATATTTGATTGACATCCATAGCACCAAGGGAAAAGGTTTCATGACAAAAGAGATGCTCGCTAAATTCCTGAATGAGAAACAGCAAGATCCACGTCTGAACCAGGAGCTTTTTCCACCCGCGAGACCCGATCAGATGAAAAATCTCATCGAGAAATATGAGCCGAGCTCCTCCAACGCCAATCGTGGTGAGAATCCAGAACTTTCTTCTGCACAGGAAGCTCAAGACCATCTGAAGACTGCTTGGGTTTTTGCTAATTTCTTTAGAAAGCAGTAAAACATGCCTGATTTGAAGTATTCTAGCATATCAAAAGGTTTGAAGATCATGAGAAACACATTCAATCAAGTTTGAAACTGAAAGCAGTTCAGAACAGTTTTTATAGTTTTGTTTTTAGTTTTATATATTGAATTAGATTTTATTTTAAATATTTAGTTTTCCTATTGGTTTACGTTTCATATTTGTTTCTTTTCATACTGCTATATAAGTTTAATTTCTTCTTGTTTTAGTTCTTATTTATTTTCACTTAAACTAAATTTAAACTGTTACCAAGGCAACATTTCTGATTTTCGTTTAGGTTTTGCAAATAATGTTTATGTCTATATTTTATTTGATTTCAGTAAACAAACGTATTAATAGTTTTAGTAAACTTAAAGAAGACTCATTGGCAGCTGTCTGCTACTGCAGGTCAGATATCTCCAGAAGGTCTGATGTTCTATCTGATGGGGCCTGAAACATCAGTGGTACACATGGAAAAACTGGCCCAGAGTCACGACATGACTCAGCCCCTCCCACATTACTTCATCAAATCATCTCACAACACGTATCTGACAGGTAAAGCTTGTCTGATCTTCAATATACCTCAGAAGCTACTTTTGGTAACACCAGGTGTACTAAAAAATACAAATTTAAAAGACAAACATACAGTAGTTGTGTGATTGTGCAGCCGGGCAGCTAACAGGCGTCTCGTCTCCTGAGATGTACCGTCAGTGTCTCCTCGCCGGGTGTCGCTGTCTGGAGTTGGACTGCTGGAAGGGCAAACCTCCAGATGAAGAACCAATCATCACCCACGGCTTCACCATGACAACTGAGATCCTGTTCAAGGTCTGTTCGTCCAATCAGAGCTCTGTCTGTGATTATGGGATGTGTCGTGGAGGCGTCTGAGCTGGTTGAGCAGATGCTAAATTTGAGTCAGTTTATGAGAACCAGGTTATGAGCGGTCAAACTATCTGCATCTTATTAATTACTGTGAGAAAATAAAATAACACAAATTTCACCTAACTAATAGGTTAGTAAGTCATGTAAGTACTAGTCAACTTTTTTCTGAAATTCTGACATATCCAACAGAGACAAAACTGATGCTTATATTACACATAAATAATAACAGCCAGCTGGCTGTACATTATCCGGCCTGTTATATGACTACTTACCACATGAGTAAATTACTGGTCATGAAATACTGATCTGAAATATTTTATTCACTCATTTTTTAACAAATACAAACATTCCATAATAAAAAGGTCCTATTAGTTTTAAGGCAAGACAATGTTTAAACAAGACGAACATGCAATTTGGTTTAATCATTTGCACATTATAATTGTATATATGTTATTAATTAGGCATATTTTTCATTTATTTAGTAAATTATTTTGTTATGTAAACTATTTGTAAGGTCAAGATGATTCGCGGTACCCAGATGACCCTGCAGTATTAGTTGTGGTGGTTGGGTGGTTGTTATTGGAGAATAACATACCTTGGTCAAAATTAAATATTCCAGAATGCCATGTAATAATAAACCATAACCTCAATAAACGTCAATAAAATTAAGTGTTCATCTGTGGTGTTTTATTCATGACAGGATGTTATTGAAGCGATCGCTGAGAGTGCCTTTAAAACGTCCAAGTATCCAGTCATCCTCTCGTTTGAGAACCACGTGGATACGTAAGACACATCAACATTTAAAGCATAAAGCAACACCATACTGCGGCTTTCATCGTGTTATTTCTGATCTGTTTATTATTGTGATATTTGTTCAGAAAAAAGCAGCAGGAGAAGATGGCACATCACTGTAGGAATATATTTGGAGATGCTCTGCTCATTGACCCCCTGGAGAAATATCCGGTGAGTTTAGGTCTGATACCCCTGAACAGATCTCTCATCAGAGTTCAGGTCTGATACCCCTGAACAGATCTCTCATCAGAGTTCAGGTCTGATACACCTGAACAGATCTCTCTGAGATGTTGTAAAATAAATGTAAACAACAGACTCTAATCCTGCATGGTTTGTTTTCAGCTCAAACCAGGCCATCAAATTCCAAGTCCATCTGAGCTGATGGGTAAAATTCTGATCAAGAATAAGAAAAGCAACACGCCGCAGAATAAACAGGACCATGCAAAGAAACATGCTGGTCATGACCATCCACATGGATCACATGGAGAAGGTTCTGAGCATCATCCAGCTGACCCAAACCATCCAGCTGTAGAAGGCCACGATGCACATCATCATGGTAAAATAACATTTTAAATGTATGTGAAAGCTGTTGCCTCAGATATATCAAAAGCAAAGCAAGTGTCATGCTTATAAAGAGTAAAACACTTTACAAACAATTTAAGATATATCTGCATATGTCTGATGCAGATGGCCATGATGACCATGACGACCATGATGACCATGATGAACATGATGAGGAGAAGATGAAGAACTCAGATGAGGTGAAGTACCCACCTAACAGGGAACGTTCTCAAAACTTTGGTTAATGTTCTCTCAAAGTTCTCTCAAAGTTCACAAAAACATTCTTGCAGTAATGTTAGCAGAATGTATTTTCAGTATTATATATCATTGGCAAATGTTAACATTTAAACATTTTTTTCATTGTACGTGGAACGTTTTAAAATGTTACATATCTAAAAAAGTTACTAGAACAGAACGACAACACATTTTTGTTACTTAATGGAAATGTTTTTACAACTTGTAAGACTGTTCTTTAAGTTTTTAATCTTTTTATTACATTGAGGTATTCATCTGCTATATAAAGAATAGTGATTGGTTGGATGGCATTTGCTGGCTGGGGCACAAAATGGAAGAGCACAGAGTTTATTTCACTGCTGCTGATCTTGTATTATCTTGTATTTCCTCTCAGGGAACAGCTGGACAGGAAGTCACAGCCTTTGAAGAGATGTCGGCGATAGTCAACTACATTCAGCCCAACAAGTTCATCTCTTTTGCGAATGCAGCCAGTGAGTCAAACTGACCCGTGTGTCTGATTTATCAGTATGATACACGTACAGTCTTTCTGATGCAAATTCTGTCCCATAATGCAACTGTTTAAAAGGATGTTCATTCTTAATACAACAAAGGATTGTCATTATGATGCTATTATACGTCTCTTTTCCAGTTAATAATCTAAATGTTTCATGTCATCTATTTTTGTCCAAATGTAGAAAAAAACAGGAGTTATGTCGTTTCTTCCTTCGTGGAAACCAAAGGAGAAAGTTTGATCGCTAAGCACGCTGTAGAGTGGGTGGAGTATCCTTCATCTCTACAGATGACTTCTTAAAATAGATCTGATCAAACTTCAGAGCACATTCACAAGGTAGAACAGATGAGATCAGATGACATAGAAGCTGAGGACAGATTATATAGATCAGATATGATCAGATGATATATTAGATGAGATTAGATGATATAGTAGATGAGATCAGATGATATAGTCGATTAAATCATATATAGTAGATGAGATCAGATGATATATCAGATAAGATCAGATGATATAGTAGATGAGATCAGATGATATATCAGATGAGATGAGATGGTATAGTCGATTAAATCATATATAGTAGATGAGATCAGATGATATATCAGATAAGATCAGATGATATAGTAGATGAGATCAGATGATATATCAGATGAGATCAGATGATATAGTAGATGAGATCAGATGATATATCAGATGAGATCAGATGGTATAGTAGATACGATTATATCAATGAGATCAGATGATATAGTAGATGAGATCAGATGATATATCAGATGAGATCAGATGGTATAGTAGATTAGATCATTAAGTAGATGAGATCAGATGATATATCAGATGAGATCAGATGATATAGTAGATGAGATCAGATGATATATCAGATGAGATCAGATGGTATAGTCGATTAAATCATATATAGTAGATGAGATCAGATGATATATCAGATAAGATCAGATGATATAGTAGATGAGATCAGATGATATATCAGATGAGATCAGATGGTATAGTCGATTAAATCATATATATATAGTAGATGAGATCAGATGATATATCAGATGATATAGGAATGATTTGTGGATGTCAGTGGTTTCCTATACTGATGACTGTAGCTATAATAAGAGGCAGATGAGTCGAATCTACCCTAAAGGAACCCGTGTGGATTCATCTAACTATAGCCCTCAGCCCTTCTGGACTGCAGGCTGCCAGATGGTGGCGCTCAACTACCAAACTATGGGTGAGACCCTAATGTTGTGTTTAAAGCCATCTGATGCAGATAAAAACATCAAAGTTTGACCACATACAGTTCATTGAGAGCTGCAAATGTTTGTCTGCCTGTGTATCATATTTTCTTTTATTATGTGAAAATGTACAAAAATTGTTTGAAAATGTTTGTGCACCAAAAGTAATTTCCTAACTATTGTTTTATTACCAATTGTTTTATTTTAAATGTTATTTGAATTTATTTTATTTACACTTTTTTGTTATTATATTTTATTTTGTTTGCTGTTTTGCTTTGTTTTGTTTGGTGGAAACTCTTTAGCATTGACAGTATTGTGTGTGTGTTGTGTGTGTGTGTGTGTGTGTCTGTTGTAGATTTCCCCATGCAGCTCAACATGGCTCTGTTTGAGTTCAATAGCAGGACGGGGTTCCTGCTCAAACATGAGATGCTCCGTAAAAATGACAAGAAGTTTGATCCCTTCACAGACAAATTTGAAACCATCATCGCCTACACTCTCACTATTAAGGTCAATCACCTCCATGTGATCATATGACAAACTCAGAAAGTCATTGAGAATACGTCACGTTTTGTGCCTGTGATGTCAGAGCTATGAGGAGGCCTCAGTGTGGTCTTCACTTAAAGTTCTCGTGTGACCAGGAGAATTAAAGGAGTCATCCCAGCTAACCGGGAACGTTCTCTTAAAAGTTTTCTTATAGTTATTAAAAACAATGTTGTAGTAATGTTAGTAGAACTTTTTTAACGTTATACATTATCTATCAAAAACTTTATTCTGATGTAGTTAGTGGAACATTACAGAATTAGAAATGGTTTAAATAATGTTCTTTATACCTATTCAGTAATATTAATATAATGAACTGGACGTTTTGAAAAAAAATTTTTAAATGTTTTTGTTACTTAATGGAAATGTTAGGAAACATGATGGAATTATTCTTACAGCCTAAAATTCTGAGTTGGGATATGGAGAACTGATTATGATGTTTTAGCTCCTTTTTGATGCTCTGCCGATGTGGTCTCACTTTACATGGTTCTCCTGTGAACTTTTTGTTTCATTCAGATTTACTCCGGTCAGTTCCTGTCAGACAAACATGTGAAAACTGGAGTTGAGGTCGAAATCATCGGATTGCCAAAGGATCCCAAGAAAAAGTATCGCACCAAATGGACGACGACGGCCAACGTCATTAACCCAGAGTGGAATGAAGAGCCTTTCGTCTTTGAGAAGGTTTGTGTTCTTTGATAAGTACCGTGGATCTGTCACGATGATACATATCAGGCTTTGATGATACATGATCATACATATCAGGCTTTATCCCAGCTAGCAAGGAATGTTTTCAGATCCCAAAAAGTTATCAAAAACATTCTTGCAGTAACCTTAGTAAAACATTCTTTTAACGTTGCTTACATCAAAAAGTTATTCTTAAGTAGTTAAGATTTCTTTAAAATTGTTACAGAATTAAAACATGTTTGAATAATGTTCTTATAGACAAGCAAGAACGTTAATACATTGCCTAAAAACTTTGAACGTTTTGAATTTTCCTATAACTTGCAAAATAACATTTTTAACGTTTTTGTTAAATGGAAACATTAAGGAAATGTTCTTACAACCTAAATTGTTAGCTGGAATGACACCTGCTGCTTGCAGCTGGTCAGAGTCTGAAGATCTTTGTGATGTTGACCCTGCAGATCCTGCTCCAGGAGATGGCTTACCTCAGGATTGTGGTTCATGAGGAGAGTGGCAAGTTCCTCGGCCACAGAATCATCCCACTGGATGCTCTTCATACAGGTGAGACGAGGTTCTTCAATGGTTCTTTGCAAGAATGTGAAAAAGTTCTAATATGACAAATCTGTTCGGTTCCTAAGAAGCTCTTTTGTTAATATATTAACAATTATGATTTTTTCTTCTGCATTTCTTCCGCACTTCTGCACTTTGTAAATCACTTTGGATAAAATCATCTGCTAAATTAATAACTGTAAAAATAAAGTGCTTTATGTTCTCCCACAAATTCATGAAAAATCATGTTCGTTCACTCATTCCTAATCATACGTGTCATTTTTATCTTCTGCGAAACACAAAAGGACTTGAGGCAGAAATTATGAGCTTGTTTTTTAATACATGGAAAGTGGAGGATGATTTTCAGTGATATGAGCCATTTGGGGGTTTTACAGTATGAATCGTTTTCCACTTTGCATTGTGTGTGTGTCTATATGTATAAGTATGTGCGTGTGTATTTCTATATGTATGTGTATGTGTCTGCAGGGTTCCAGCACATCTGTTTGCGCAGTGAAAGTAACATGCCCCTCACACTGCCGTCTCTGTTCGTACACATTGATATAAAGGAATACATTCCTGCTGCGTTTGCAGGTAAACTTACTGTCCTTTGACCCTACATTCAGTTTACAGTATACTGCACACAGGATTTCATTTGAGCTAATGTAACATCAAAGAGGCTCTTGTGTGACTGTCACATGCTCATGTTTTGTTCAGATTTTACTGACGCGCTTTTCAATCCGGTGAAGACCACAAAGCCTCCGAAGTTAGAGGTAAAATTAAAGATACATCAATAAAGACACAGAAGTCCTCATTTCTTTAAGTCCTCATGTAATCCAGTCAGTTTTATTCAGATTGACCTACAAACATGGAAATGATCTGAATTCAGTATCTGAATTCACTCTGGATACTTTCTGCCCTTTTTTCTTTCCAGATATTACAATAATTTACTCAAAAACAAACTCATATCAAAATTTCATGTTTATGTTTATTTATTGCACAATAAGCCCATGTCAGAGTTTATTTTGTGATAATGATGATGTAACAATGACAGCTGCTGTTCTACATGGTCAGATAAGACAGTTGTCTCAGGACGTTCTCATTCTGATCTCATCTCTAGAGCGCCACATATGTGTGTGAATATGAGTTACCTTTTGCTGATGGGGCTGCATTTGCTGCACCTGCTGCATCTACTGCGACTGCTGCAGGTATTGTACATGTTTATATATATCTCCTACTGAATGGTAACAGACCACGGTTTGTTGGACACCACCGTGATGGTTATACCATGATGCCATGAACCTTTGTGTATTATTTAACTATCATGATTAGGGGTAAACATGATAGCAAGCATAACAAGGAATAGTATTAACATCTGAAAAATCACAGTACGTCTTATAAACATTTTAATAGTAATAATCTGTCTGTTGTGTTCTGTCTGTCTCTTTCTTTTCTGTTGTAACATCAGAAACAAAAACCTCTGAGAGTCCAGCAGAGGGCGACACCGCACCTCCAACTGAAGCTCCCGGGGAAAATTCAGAGCAGGATCCAACTTCAACTACTGAACCAGAACCAAAACCAGAGGAAAACACAGAAGCAACTCCTGAACCAAAACTAGAGGATAAAACAGAACCTGAGCCAACACCAGAGGAAAAAACAGAACCTGAACCAACACCTGAACCCAAACCAGAAGATAAAACAGAACCTGAACCAACAACTGAACCCAAACCAGAAGATAAAACAGAACCTGAACCAACAACTGAACCCAAACCAGAAGATAAAACAGAACCTGAACCAACACCTGAACCAACACCTGAACCCAAACCAGAGGAAAATTCAGAACCTGAACCCAAACCAGAGGAGAAAACAGAACCTGAACCCAAACCAGAAGATAAAACAGAACCTAAACCAACACCTGATCCCAAACCAGAGGAAAATCCAGAACCTGAACCCAAACCAGAGGAGAAAACAGAACCTGAACCCAAACCAGAAGATAAAACAGAACCTGAACCAACACCTGAACCCAAACCAGAGGAAAATCTAGAAGGAGACCCTGAACCAAAACCAGAAGGAAACACTGAACCAAAACCAGAAGCAGACGCTGAACCAAAACCAGAAGCAGATGCTGAACCAAAACCAGAAGCAGACGCAGAACCAAAACCAGAAGCAGACGCTGAACCAAATCCAGAAGCAGACGCTGAACCAAATCCAGAAGCAGACACTGAATCAAAACCAGAAGCAGACACTGAATCAAAACCAGAAGCAGATGCTGAACCAAAACCAGAAGCAGACACTGAATCAAAACCAGAAGGAGAGCCTGCTGTAGAAGCAGCCGTTGTCACAGAGCCAGAGACCAAGGAATCAAGCCCAGCAGTGCAGCCAACTGAAGAACCTCCTTCTGACCCATCAGGTGAGACCAGTTCCTCTGTGATGTTTATTCTGATTTACACTTTAACAGTCATTCTGATTTCATCAGTGCTTTCCATTAAATCCTATTTCAGATCCAGCTACTGTGACCACTGAAGAACTGCTGCAGCATAAGAATTTCCTGAAGGTCACCAAGAAACAAGATAAAGACCTCAAAGACATGGAGAAGAAGTTTCAGAAGAAGTGTGATGATATAACTCAGAAATACAGTGAGCAGTTCAAAGCTTTGAAGAAGAAGAGCACAGCAAAGAAGTAAATGGATGTTATTTTCTCAACTCACTTCTCCTAGTTATCAACTCTGCTGAAAACATCAGTTTAATCCAGCCTACAATCCTGGTTTATGGTTGGTAACCAGCAAAGCTTGGTTAATAAGTATCGTCTCTACTGAAACCTGACCAAGAATTCATTGCTGGTTAAGTTAGTTAAGAGGATGCCAAAACAACATGAAGTTGCATGCTTTAGGCTGGTTTACTGTATGATTTGGTGCGGGTCTAGCTGGTTCTTGCACTAATGTTAGTTGAAAATTTTTTAACGTTATATTGAAAAAACATTATTCTTATTGTTAGTTGAATGTTTAAAAAAATCATAGAATTTAAGCAAGCAATAATGTTAATACAACGTCTATAAAACTGGACATTTAGAAAATTTCTACAACGTTTTAAATAACTTTTTAGTTACTTAATGGAAACGCTGGGGAAATGTTCTAAAATTGTTAGCTGGGACATAACTTTTAGTATACTGCTCTTTTCAGTAGGGAATATGGCAACATGGTCCATATATATTCATAAAAAGGTGTGTTTGCTTCTGCAGGTCAGATCCAGGTGAGCAGATTACCGAACTTAAACAGAAACTCCAGTCTGATCTCAGAGCTGTGCTGGTGGATCAGTACGATCAACTGAAGAATAAAAAGGAGCACCAAAACACTGACGTAATGTTTGCAAAACATAAGAACAACAGCACATCAGAACAGCTATAAGGAGATGAAATATAGCTCAGTTAAAAGGGTGCAGGTTTGAATCCGGCCTGCACAGGGCCCTGATCCTTCCTGAAACTTCTGAATCTTCTGAGTCTAGTAGGGAATTAAAAGCAGATCTCATGACATATCATGACAACTTTCTGTTGTTTCTTTGGCCTGTTACTATACAAAGACAATAATCACACACAGATGGGGGATTTTATTTTGACTGTATATACAGTAGCCCAGACTCATTTAAATGAGCAAGTCATCTTCAATTTACACTGTTCAGGGTGTCTGTTTTTCTGTAAAGCTGAGTGTTTGTCTGTGAGGCAGAATTATGTCCAGATATTGATTACCCATCAGCCCCTCTGCTGCTCGGAGCCGCTCTGTGTAGTCAGTTGGTCTGCATGTATTGGAGGTCAATCATGTCTTGTAATGTGGGAGTAAACCTGAGTAAAGCCACAGTGTCTAAACCTCCAGTCACTTCACAACAGATCTGCTTTGGTCAGAGGAAAGACTAAAGATAGTTTAGTATAAGCAACACTTAGGTTATGGGTTCCTAAGTGTGCATTCATTCAAGGCTTTTTCCCTTCAGTAATATTTACCTCGATTGATGAAATATTGATTTTAATATAATTAATTTAGTTGCTTGAATGGTAGCACAAAAGGTACAAAATAGTGATATTAAGACAAGCTAATGATTTGGTAGATTTGCGTGTGTCAATACCGTCTTACTGCACACTTAAAAGTGTGTATTTACTCTAGCATGTACAGTATGTATGTATGTACGTGTATGTATGTAATTTGAGACACCTGAAAACCTGAAAAGAGATTTTAACATGAGGTTTAAATTGTAATCCGTATATGAATGATAAAAATATGTATGTGAATTTGGTTAGTTATTTTCCTGATATGACAGAAAAGTGTTGGTTTGGTTATGTGTGTGGTGGCACACAGTGCACAGATCGGCTCTAAAGGCCAGCTGGTGCTTTCTGTTCTGATATGTGTAAGTGAGACTTCCTGTTTGCTGTCCTTTATTTCCTGTGTGACAGCGTTTGACCAAACTTCTGGAGATGGCCACAGATAAACATGGCAGTGAGCTGAAGGCACTCAACAGGTGTGTGTTTTTATACCCAAAGTCAGTAAAACCTGACAAATCTGAGCAAAACCTCCTTTTTAGGATGTCTGTTTGTAAAACGCTATAAAATTAAGACTTCTTTTTTTTAGGAAAAAAAATTAAGGGTTATAGCAGGATGTAGCAGCTTGTTTAGATAATAAAATAAAATGTAACAATGTATAACAATTGATTTTAATCACATGAACACATGAATGTCCAGGTGATCTCACAGAGAATTATCCAGGTGGAATGAAAATCACAAAAATTATACTTGTGATAACTGTGTGTGTGTGTGTGTGTGTGTGTTTCTTTTTAGTGGGACAAAGAAGAAGGAAAAGTGAGTTCACACTCACACACACACACACACACCATACACATCATATCACACAGAACTAAATATTATCATGAAAACATTTGACACAGTTTAATATTAAAAGGTTGGAGGGGGCCTTGATATTGCTTGTAATAAGAGAAGAGATATTTTCATTTCATTTCATTGGACAACAATGTATGCACACATTGCACACTTTTGGGCACAAGATGACATCATCAATATATTCTAGCTGAACACATGAACTCGAAGCTAACAGACACTAACTGAAGGCAACAAATGCCAATACTTCCTAACCACTGTAGTTTTATTAAGCATTAAATTGGGGTTGATTAAGCGGTCATCATTTCGTGTTTCAGAATGAAGAAGAGCAAAAGTACTGACCAGCTTGACAATGACAAATCTCAGGTAAAACTGCAGATTTTCACTCCTCTGTTGCTGTTTGTGAACATGTTGAGCACACACAGACAAATAGAGAGCTGAATGAGAGAGAGAGGGATGGAGAGGAGAGTGAGTAACCATGGCAACGGTCGGACACAAAGCTGTTTTAACACACACACATACACAGATCAGGGTGGCCTGACTAACATGGTCATCTCTGGTTTGTGGTGTTTACTGCAGGTGAAGATTAACATGTGCGCCTGACTCATTCGCTTCTGTCGCATGTCAACTAATCATTCAACTAATTCATTCACATTTCGGCTTATTTCTCTCGAATCCAGACTCTCCTCAGCAGAAGATCGTTCAGATTCAAGATACAAAGATTAAAGGAAATGTCTTTTAATGTGCTGGCAAGCAAGAGCGGGCAAGAGCGGGCAAAAGCTGGCGAAAACATTTATGATTGTTTGGTACATCAAAACAGAGACTCTGAGAAACGTTGCTGTCTCAAGGTGATCCAA
Organism: Chromobotia macracanthus; assembly: GCA_036877525.1. Taxonomy (NCBI): domain Eukaryota; kingdom Metazoa; phylum Chordata; class Actinopteri; order Cypriniformes; family Botiidae; genus Chromobotia; species Chromobotia macracanthus. Next base: position 5,251,792 of record JAZGTH010000083.1, on the reverse strand, counting down.
GTGAATGTCAATTAGTTTAAAAAAACAGGACATTTCACCTTTTACTAGCCAAAGTTATGAGTGTTTTATTTATTTATTTACTTGTATATTTATTAACCTGTTGCAACACAGGTTACAAGTTACAGGAAGTGCAAATAAATCAAAAATCCAATGATCACACAAAGACTAAAACAAATAAAGATAAATATAACCAAATACAGCAAATGTATGAAGCACTGAAGATCTCCTCAGGCCGTTGACAGATGTTCAACATTTCTGCCGCTTTGCGTTGAGTTTGTGTTCCACACGAGTTTGAACAGGAAAGTTTGAGTGTGAGCAAATGTTGAGGAACAGGTGAGTGTGTCGCCTCAACGTGATTTAAGCCGACAATAGCAGCACATGGACTGAGAGCATGTTCTCGTGCAGATCTCCACCCGTCTCTCTCTTTCTCTCCCTCTGTGTTGTGCTCATAGACACATGTTCATCCACATGATCTGAGCTGGAGTGGAAAGACACATTTGCCGGATGCCTGTTGCATATTAATACATATCTGGTGCATGCATGCACACATGAATGCTATAGGTGCTTGTGTGCAAGTGTGTGAATGTATATGGCACAATGTTAACAGATATGTGTTGTGTGTCCTGTGATAATGTGTGTAACACCTTGACCTTTTAGTCCGATGAGGGATCACCTCAGGAACAGAGTCTAAAGAGGAGACAGGCCGCCATGCTTGGGAAAATCAGAGACCTGATCTGTCAGGTAAACATACTGTAAACCTAGTGTACACATTGACAAGAGTAAACCTACTGTAAACATCGACTACTGTAAACCTGAAGTCCTGAGACAATTTGTTTTTTTAAATCATCACATCATAACGTCATAACCCGACACTGAATCTCATAATGACATTGACGCATAGTGGTGGTAACAGGACATCAATATTCATCACATTTTGGGAATTTTAGTGCAAGTATACTTGCAGAATTTAATTAGAAAACAGAGCAATAATAATGTCAAGAGGTTTTACATACTGTTGTCAGCAAAGATGTCCAGGAGCCTGGGGGCTTCCTCAGTCCTGCTGACTAGAGCTTTCATACTGTATGACATGATCAGACAGCTGTCTGTCACAGAAGAGTGTGTAGATAACTGCTCAAACTCTCAGGCCATGTAGATCTCTGGTCATGTCACATCAAAACCACTAAACCACTAGAGAAATATAATATGTTGTGAATGCCTCATGTTAATTTTGATTACATCAGTGTTGTTACAAGCAGTAAGGTTAATTGTTGGGATCAGTATGACGCTCATCTTGTTTCATTAATGTCTTCCCCCTTTATCTTGGTTTTCAGCTCAATAAAGATGCCATCTCAGAGCATGCTAAGAAGATGTGGGGACTGCCCAGCGAACTGACAGAGGCTGTGAACTCCTGCATCAAACCGCATTTCCCCGAGCATGTGGAGAAGACAGGAGAGAACCGCACAGAGCCTGCAGGACAAGTTTTCACAGGATAAACTCTGGGTCTACTTAAACACCATAACGTGACTTTAAAAGCTGTTCACCACCACATAAATGAGGTATAGATTATATTTAACTTATGTGATTTCATTTTACGCTTGTTTGTATTTCACAAAATACATTTTCGCTGTAATTTAAGTACTAAACGCTTTACACACATTCAGTGAAAGAATTTAAAATGACCAAAACGATGAATTATGAAAACTGTCTAGATGTCCAAATCATAGTTCACCCCAAAATTAACATTGCTTTTACATTGTGATGCTTTTTTACATAATTTGGAACATTTATCCACATTTCAACATAGTGTGTCTAAGAATTCATTCTGAATTTATTTCTCTGTGATTTTGAGGTAAAATATGACCTGGACATTCATAATAATCATTACACAGAGGTTAAATCTACAAGATCAATGCACTTTGTATAAAGACTTAGGATTAGGATATTAAAGTAGATTTCTGTGATGGTGGAGGTGATTGTAATTGAATATAAACAGAAACAGATGATGATATATTTCACACACACACAGATCATGCACACACTGGGTTTCACACAGCAAAACTTCAATTAAAATTATTCTCATTCTGAATGATCCCATTTTAATCTATTGTAATTTTTAATAACTGTGACTATGGTATTTTGGTAGAAACCATGGTTACCGTGGTAACTTTTTGTAAGAGATCAAGATCAAATGATTTAAATGGATGATTTTAGTGTTGTTTTGATGAATTCATGTTTTGATGTTGCTTTATTAATAACTTTATTTCACCAGTCATTCAAAAAAATTAATTTCTCTTCAAATAATGAATACTTTAAATTTTTAACTAAAATGCCCAGAAATATCACTGTCATAACTCAGCTGTATGAACTGTCACTTTATTTCAGTTTAAGTATGTGCATGTTTCAAATATATGTGAAAATTACACACCCTTTCATACAAATCTGTTGTTTTATTTATGCCATGGAGACTGATAAACCCATATGCAAATACAATATATGTACATATATTCAATGTCCATATATGGGATACATGCCATATATATGAAACCTATTAGAAATTGGAACAATTCCCTATATATGTCATACTTACACATTGCATATTATTTTATTACTAATATATGAGTCACACATATATAGGTAACATATGGCAATATCACTCTGGATATAGGGACGTATATGTCATTTATGGGATGGGAACATAAATCAGTATAAAAGCACATGAACTGATCTTAACAGTGATGCTCTGAATGAGCTTTAAAAGCTTTTACAGACACTCTGCTGGGATGCTGTCTGAAGTCATTTCACACACAATGACTGGCCTCTAATTTTCCTGAACTGCTGCTGTTAAGATTTCAATTGCCAAAATGGTCGTCTGTCTTAAAATAGCTGAACAGGAGCGGAGCGTTCTTATACTCATGGACAGTAAAAATAATAAGAAACCTTAAAATGTTAATGTAGACAAGATTCTTGACAAGTACATGAAAAACAGGCAGAAATAGAACAAGAGGTAGCAGACCATGATCACAAATTACCGTTTATAAAAGGAACAGTATGAAAGTTGAAATCTTTGATTAGCATCTCCCTTAGTTTGTGAAAATAAATGAAAGTCATGTGTTCATAGGCTTGTAATCTGTAAAGAGGAATTAAATGGAAAGTTCACCCAACAGTGAACATTTGGCCATCATTTACTTACCTTTCATGTCATTCTAAACATATGACTTTTTTCTTCAGTGGAACACAAAAGAAGATATTTTGAGAAATGTCTCAGTGGTTTTGTGTCCATACAGTGGAAGTCAATCAGTGCCACTGTTGTTTGGTTACCAACATACTTTAAAATATCTTCTTCTGTGTTCCCCAGAAACTAAAAAGTTTTTGGGTTCAACAAATATACAAGCTGCGCATTTGTGTTTTAAAACTCATCACTGCAAACACATTCTTTGTGTAGGATGAGTGAAAATGTTGTACAGTTGTAATTGGCAGTTTGTTTCAGATGCTGTCCACAGACCTTGAGCTGTGACGAACCTGGAACATTTCTTGAACTGAAATGACATCTGTGAAGTGAAAGTTGTTGCTATTTGTCTTGTGTTTTATGGCTCTGTTATGAACATTTTGACAGACTCAGAAATGTGTGATTGAAATGTCCCGACACACTTGCACTGACAGTGAGATCTTGAGTCACTTGTGACTCATGTTGGATCTGATGGCTTGGATTCTCCTGCCCAACTCACACTCACTGACTCTTGAAGAAACTTTGAGGCATGTGTTTGTATTTAAGGAACAAAATGGATGATAAAGAGAGAGAAGCTATTTTCCAAACAGAATACTAGCATACCATACAGCACATACTGCATACTGCCTAATTCTTGTTTATAAAAATAGTTTGTAAAATGTATGCTGTATGTAATTCTAAATAGTATATATGCTATAGCATTGCAGAATGCCATGATTGAGCAATCGCAATTGAGCAAGCCTCACCATAACACCACAGTTTTGTGTCATGTGTCTTTATATGTGAATGCATGTGCATGTTTCTATGTCAAATGAACTGTGTCTCTGTGTAAATGCATATGCGTGCATGTGTTTATGGGTGATTGTATATGTGCATGCATTTACATGTGAATGCAAATACACTTGTGTGTGTGTATGTGTTTGTATAAACGCACATACATGTGTCTGTTTACACGTGAATGCATATGCATGTGTTTCTGTGTGTGAAATCATAGATGTGTGTTTTTGCATATTAATGTATAAATGTGTGTTTTATTTGTGTATGCATATGGACTTATATACATGTATGTGTGTATTGAAAAACATTGAGAGTCAGTGATGTGCTGGAATGTGTGTGATATCAGATGGTCTTCTGTATCTGTGTTCTACACACTAATATTCACATACACAGACAAGTGAAGTGTGTCGTGACCTAATTAGCATGTTAATCTGAGCAGTCAGCCCACCCACAACACTTCACACACACACAGAGCATCAACGGACTGCACATCTTCCATCTGGATGTGACTTGTGTTTCTTCTCAAATGGATCACAGACAGTTCTGATGTTCACAATGAGCAACAACATCATTATGTCATAATGACTATGAATGATTATGAATGTGCATTTGCAGGATTTACTGAAAAATGTTCATGGCTCATTCACGATTAAACAGGTAGTCAGACATTTTTACATTTTCAGCATTGTTACACTATTGTCTCACAGCAAGAAGGTTCTTGGTTCGAGTCCCGAATAAGCCTGGAGAGTTTGCCTGTTTTCCCTGTATCGGTGTGGGTTTCCCCCGGGTTCTCCGGTTTCCCGTATGGGCCAAAAACAAAGAGATCAGGTCATTACTTATACTGTGGACATCACTAAATATTGGTTCTTACCTTAAATATAGCCATAAATGCTGGAATGGTGTTAGGAAAATAATAAGTAAATACATTTACTGCATGATGTCACAGTAAGTTAATGGTTGCACATTTAAGAATCTGTTTTAACTACATGAGTGTGAGTCAAGACCACACAATTCATTTTTGTGGTAACCTTCGTCATTTTCCATTGAAAGTAAACATTTCTGTGTATTAGTTGTTCCAGCAAATGTTTATCCACTGTTTTAGACTGCCTCTAGTCAAAATTATATGAATACAAACTACATCAAAAGCAGCTTTTTACTGAGAGCACAATGACTGGCACATAACTCCATGTGACAATCCAGGCCATTAAAGTAACTATAGGGAAAGTATTTTCTGGGAAATAAGCAGAGGACACGTTCCCCTGCATCTCACCGTTAATGGTTTTCTAATTTGCGAGGTGCTGACTCAGTTTCCCCTGTAAACACAAGCGATCTGTTGGTCCTCATGGTACCTCCAGATTTCCAGCCACCTGCCCAGATCCTGTCTTACCTCCTACGAGTGCTGCGTCTTCCTGCTCCACAGGCCTCTGTGCATCAGCAAGGCATCTCCTGTGACTCTAATGCAGCTTTTGTGCCAGGCCGCACTGTCAGATTGGCGTATGTCGGGCGGGCTTGCCTCTTCTTTCAAAGCTGCCCTCTCATTCCGCCCGTGTGCCATCTGGTCCTTTCGTTGCCTGGTGATGAGTCCAAAATGATTGAAATTTCACAGCATTTTGGGATTTATTAGACATTAAAGAGAAATTCCTGTTTTTCCTTCTACAACGCAAATGAGTGTCACTGTTAACCCAGCTTACAAGGAATGTTCTCAGAACATTAGCTAATGTTCTCTCCCAAAGTGATCAAAAACAGTTCGTAGAACGTTCTTTTAATGCTACATGTATATCAAAAACATCATTCTTAAATTGTTAGTGGAACGTTTTAAAAATGTTACAAAATGTAAAAAAAGTTGGAATAACATTCTAAATGATGTCTAAAAAAGTGGATGTTTTGACCATCCCTAGAGCACTCAAAATAACATTTTGAAGGTTTTTGTTACTTAATGGAAACGTTCTTACAACCTAAAATTGTCAGCCGGGAACACTGCTCCTGATGGAGGTGAGTGATGTGAACAAACCCTAACAGGTTTCAATCAGGAAAAGGAAACGGCAAACAAGCAACACAACAATGTTCTTCTGTCAGCAAACGATTACGACCACAAAACAATCAAAATATTGTTAGAACCAGAGAATGAAACGTACAATCCTTTAGGAAATAACCTTGTGTCCTTCCAACGAATTGTTCAATTTTGTGTGTCTTCTGAACGATTGGAGTAAAGATGATCGAGGTCTGAAGAAATCAAAGCTGTTTTCTGTGGACAAGGGTTCAGTTCCTTGTTCAAGGTTGTGTCAGGCTGTGAAAGTACTTGAGCTATAAAAAGTGACTCGCTTTTGTGTCGAAACCGCTTGAGTGGATCTCTGTCACAGCGGCTGATCTCAGCAAGGGCCAAGCGCTCCAAAAATACATCCACTCAGAAAAACATCCAGCATATTCACCATGACAACATGCTTGTGTTGTTACTGACTGATCTAAAACTGTGACTATGTTTTATCTGTACCTGGAGGTCCTGCTTATGTTTTTAGCAAACATCACAAAACTACAACAGTTATTTGAGGTATGTGCTCTGGCAGGCATCACCTTTATTATCAGTCTTCTCTCTGAAATCAAGAGCTCCAGTTTGATTTTTTGGCTTTATGACGGCACATGTAGATGTTATGGAAACAAAATTGTTTCCATAACAGGAAACAAAATTGTATTTACAAAGTTCTGGTTGATTCAGCAAATATTAAAGTCACAGATTAAAGGCATTCAAAGAATTAAACGAAAGATTATTTGGTCAGTTTAACTTAGTCTGAATCATTTACAAATGTAGTGAAAGTAAACTGGATGTCCATTTGCAAAAACTGCACATTCTGCTGTTTTCTTTATTATGTCTGTGAAATATTTAGTAATAATAGACCATCGTCATCATTTTTTACATATTTTCTGTAAAATCATTTGAGTATAATGCCATTATTTGTATTTTTGTGCTTTCATTTTCATTTTCAACTCCCTGACATGGCAAGTAATATCACTGATACTCAAATCATGAGGAGATGTGATGTTTATTATTTTTGCCTGGTCAATGTAAAAAAAAATCAATTTTTCATTAAATGATGGGCCGAAGCCATATATAGCACACAGCAACACCCTGGCAAAAGCCCAGAATGCCCTAGCAACCGTACACTAACTCCTTGACAACCACCCACAACATAGAGCAGGATTTACACATGCAAGCACCACTTTTATTTGTCGGAAAATGAAAAACTTGTTAAGATAAATGTGGTACTAGATGTTATTTTTCCTCATAATTAGTAACAGACATCAGACATCCAAAGTCAGGGCTGTGAGTCTCCTGATTCTGTATGTTAATATATTCTCTGCTTTACGCAGAATTCCTCCTCTTGTTAAGACCTCTATGAGACGACAGCATTATTTTGTTCTTTTAAATGCACCTGTTGATTTTTTGCCCCGTGCGGGAGCTCTCATCCCTTAAGCTCTGTCTTGCATCACCCCACCTGCATTTTCCTTAAAAACAATTTAGTGTCCCCTATGGGCTGAAGGAACACAACAAGGCAGCGAGTTGTAACTGTCCTCTGTGGCTTGCTGCCCAATTATAGTTCATTTCTGTAACTATAAACAGCAGAATGTTACAGTTCAAATGAAGTTAGAAGCCAATAAAAAACATGCCTGAGAAATGTCATGGCCAGCATCTGTGTATCTGAACCCGTGCCAGAGTCATTGTGTTGTGGACAAACTGAGGAGATCAAGACAAATGGAGTTGCTTGAAAAGAAAGATTACGCTTAGGTAAACATGGTGCTGTTTATGTTTATTTCTTATTTTTTTGTACCTGTATACATTTTGTATTTTACTAGATATTATTTTCAAGTAACAATATTTGTTTGTTTGTTTTGCCTCCACTGAATTCTTTTATTTATTATCATTATCATTCTTATTATTTATCACATTTTGTTGTTTCTATATCTGTTATATGTTGCTAATCATTGGCTGACAGCAACTAACTAACAGCTTCGAACAAGCTGGATCACACAATGAGTAAATAAAAACCACTGCTAAAAATTGTGGCTGTTTTTTAGTCCATTTGTTACCTGCAGCATAAGCCACAAAAACACCCTTTCCAGACTGACAGAAACATGAGGGTCACACGTTATCAAAATCCTCTGATTTATTGAGCTGTTACTGTAGTTCTGCCTCTGTTTGTCACATCCGTCTCCCTGCATCTGCACTTACGACAAATCTTCTTTATACATGTTGATGTGAAATGTTCTCCTGTAGCTCAGTGGTAGAGCATTGTGTTAGCCATGCAAGAGGTTGTGGGTTCAATTCCCAAGGGAGTACGTGTACTAAAAAAATGTATAACTTCAATGCACTGTAAGTCGCTTTGGATAAACGCATCTGCCAAATGCATAAATGTAAATGAAATGATGCCAAACTGACATTTGACAGTGGCTCAGATTATTTATCATTATTATTACTGTTGTGAATAAGTGTGAGATAAGGAGACCACTTTAAACACTGTTATGTACTTGCCCGAGAACTGATTTTTGTTTATTTTTAACTAAAAAAAAGTTACAGGCAACTAAGGCTTATAAGGGACTGATCTGAAACGCTTGACAGTGGAACTCTTCAGAGAAGTTCCACAATACCTCTCAGGATGAAAGTGAAGCCAGAGATTTCTGACACATCGTGCCAGTTGTCCTGACTGTGGGAGTTGTTAATGATGAGTGCTGTAAGGAAACAATGGCCTTTTTAAGAGCAATAACATCTTTTATCTCTGTGACTGGCAGCTCTTTTAACTTGGCATCTTCTCCCTCTAATTCAGTTAATCGTCTCCCGGCTGTAATTATTCTCACATCACTGAATGGACTCAAGATCGTCTGTTTAGCTGCTGACAGAATTTTTGGATGCGTTCATATAGCGCGTCATTTCTTTTTCTTGGTCGTGAGTAAATATTGGTAAAGTCTTTAACTTTGTTTGTCTGTTATTGGTTTAGATTGTAATAAAGTTCATGTTGATTACCAGCACACTTCGGTAAGTGCAGAGTGGTAGTATGCTACCAGAAATAGGCAGCATTTGTTTGTCTGTGCAGTAGCAGTGTGAGGAACCATCACCAATCATTGTTCTGCACACACCTGCTTCATTCACCAATGAGAGAGACTTTGTAATGATCACCAGCAATTACAGTCAGCTGTGTTGGTGTGGAGAGGTTTTAAGACTCTTGCACTGCTCGTGTCAGTGGAGGGACTGTGTCATGACGGCTGGTGGATTGAGTAGCTGGTGTCTGTGATTGGTGCAGTTCCCTCACCTTTTACTTCTCATATGTATAATTTAATTTTTTTTTAACCTTTTGGTCTATTGATTTTCCAAGCTCACAAGCTCAGTGGCATGTGACTTTTCTTGTTCTGATGGATGTCGTGAGACCACAGAGAAGTCATTTTTTTATTTTTACTTATTCAGTGACCCACAGAAGCAAAGATCGCATGAATCATCATTCATTTTTTATGGCTTTGATCTGTGCTGTATGGTGACATTTTACAGCCTTTGTCTGCCTGCGCTAGTTGTTACTAAAATGACGACTGTGACGAAAATTGAATGATTTAATATCAGCTGCTAAACTGAAACTAGTGAGTTGTGGTCACACCATCACCCACTTCTAAAGGAAGATGCTGGTTGACCATTTTAGATGGATAAATCTAGAATGACAGAAGTGAGGGTGTGTCAGAGATTGGAAAACCTTTGTGTGATAAACCTCAAATCTCTAAATCGTGTTGACCTGACCCGTGTTAAGTTGTGCTGAGTAAAGGGTTTCTCTTCTAAAAGTAAAGGGTCACACGTCTTAAAAACATTACATAACCAAACAATAGCGTTACATACATCTAAAAAAAAATTGATGTTTTGAACGTTCCTGGAACTTTCAAAATAACATTTTTAATTTAAAAAATCTAATTTTGATATTTGTAGTTTAATGGAAATATTAGGGAAGTGTTCTTACAATCTGAAATTGTTAGCTGGGTCTGACCTGCCCTTTAACGACTTTGGTATTTCCTGTGAGGACACACAGGCGACTATCTGTGACAATAGCCCAGCTGCCCGATCTCATTCAACATGACAAACTGTGAAACAGCCACTGAAGCCAAGCTGTTATGTGTCCTTGTTTTAAATCAAAGGACGTTACAGAGACACTGTGAATGTGATGGCATCTGTCAGCTGCTTGCACACACATTCTCAAACCCTTTAAAACAAACACTGCATCAAATATTTGCCTGAGAATAAATAGTGTCTGAAGAACATGTTGAAACAGCCCAGCTTTACAGTAAAATATTTCACAATAAGCCTCATTCATCTGTTGTTCTCGAATGCTAAACCCAAATCCCAAAATCTTCATGCAGTTCAACGTGTACGTTTGTGAGGACCCCGATCCTTCGTCTTGTCAAACATGCATGTTTGTCATGACCTCTACTTCAATAACGGCAGATCAAACTCGCTTACGCTTTCTGTGGTCTCCTCACAATAATGATATTTTCTTTCTTAAAGTCTCCTCCAATGCTTAGTTACTGCGAGCTTTGAAATGGCTACTTTTCTAGAGCCAATCAATTCCCAGACCTAAAAAAACAAACCTTTAATAACTTAAGTAATTTCCACTGTGTCAGTTCAGTTCACAATTACGTTGTTTCTATAAAGGTCCTGTTGAATCAACCATTAAGTTTCTGAGCAGAAACCTCCATCTTTAGCGATCGCAGTCAATCCTGACGGACGATCAGACATTAACTCAAAATGAACGTTAATTTCTAATTATGAATTCAGAGGGGTAAGCTTTAGGTCTGATCCGAGCGGAGAATGAGAAGCTCAGTATTTATACGGGCGACTCTATTTTCTGCATCCATCTGCCCAATTATAATAAATGATTGAATACATATCTCTATAATATCCCTGCTAACCTTTACTGTTATAAATAGAATTTATAATGTTACAGACAGATGTCTACAAAAGCTCATCAGAATTGTAGCCCCTAAAATAGTAACTTATTTATGAGTCTAAACATGGATTGTCTCCTGTTGTCCAAAGCCACTGAAACAACACAATAACTCACTTAAGGCCAAGACCATAATTTCCTGTTTCCCTAACGTTCTAAAACGTTCCACTACCAAGTTAAGAATAATGTTTTTGATATAAGATAATGTGAAAAAAGTTCTACTAACATTATTGCAAGAATGTTTTTGATAACTGAGGGAACTTTCCTGTGAAAGAACGTTAGCCAAAGTTCTGAGAGCGTTCCCTGTTAGCTGGGTCTGGGTACAGCAGCCATGACACCCCAGACAAAAAGTGTCATGTTATCACAGTTATCACAGATTGATGACACATTATGAAGCATAATCTTCTGCTGTACTTCATGCACACGCAGCCCGAGTGAGGAAAACTTCCATGCATCTTTCAGTGGTGTTCAGAACATGGATTGTGGGTGAACCTGCAGGTGTTTCTCACAAGGTTCCAGCACAGCTTGAACCCGCCTCGTCCTAACAGTGTTTTATATTAAACAATACAACTGTAATTAAAACGCCACAGTATAGTGGGGCTCAGGTTTTCTTCTATGTAAAGAGGAACGTTTCAAGAATAAAAGATTGACAAAGATCTGGTGACCCACATTTCCTCCATTGTTTGGGTAATCACTGATCAGTTCTGAGAAATAACCTAATAGATCTAAACCCCTCGGGTTATATGGGACACAGTTTTACATTTATAGCAGTAATCACAAAGCCCTGCTTCATACACTGTCCATCTGAAAAGCTGCAGGGTTCTTTTCAAGAGAGATTTCAAAGTGGAGATTATTTTGATCAGAAACTGAATTAGGCAGCACTGCTCCCGTGAAACAGACTCCATTTCTGCCACGTGTGTCATTATATTGATAAAATCAGTAACATCCAAACAGGAAAATGCAATAACCTGAATCTGGTTGTCAATGATGAAAGTGACCTGACATGCAGATAATCTGGTAGCAAACAAAGGCAAACATTTATTTCAAATGTTTTATTTTTTAATGTTGTCTATTTATCAGCTGGATCAGATTTATGGCCACAAAAAATACATCTGATTTGAAAATGCATGAGGATTGCAAACAAATGCTTGATATTTTAGGAAGAAAATGTGTTGCGCTTTTCTGTGCAGCTCACCATCATGAGCACACACTAAGATTTAATCATTCAGGTCTGTTTAAAGCTGTTAAAAGTACGTATGATGCCAGAAAACTGCATATTTTTATAAATTTGATTTGGACCAGATGTTAATGTGAATATTTTTCATTAAAACAGAATGGCAGCGTTATTTACAACAAATAAACCATAGTGAACATCTGGAATCAGGAAAGAAGCTATCACAGACTGATCTATAATAAACCATAAGCATTTGTTAGAGCATGTTATATTTAACCTCTTCTCTAAATGGAAAGTCAATACATTAGTTTTAGGGGAAAACATTAATGCTGACTGTGAAAACACTGTTGCTTTGGCAACATGCAGTGATGAAATATATATTCTTTTATACCCAACATTTCTTTTAACCAGCAGAATAAAACAAGCCTGTGTTACCACTGAGTAACTCTTTTCATCGAATTAGTGTATCTCTCCCCTCCCAGCTGAGAAAGAGGAGGCGATTGTGAATGGACGCCATAACAGCATAGCTGCTCTCAGATGGCTGTTTCCATAGCAACACACAGAGGGTGTGCAAAGTGCTGTGGTATAAAACACAGACAGTTTCTTAGACGAGACTCAGAAACTCTTAGCTGCTCACCAACAACCACTACAAACTGATTTACTCCTGCAAGTCCAACTTATTTGGTCTTGGTCTTTGAAGAAGGTCTGCTTGATGATGCTGAGGCCAAAGGACTTGTGTCAGGGCTCTGGCACGAAAACTTTTCTGGAAGCCATGCAGAGTGGCAAAGTTCATCTTGCTCGCTTCGTTCTTGATGCCTTGGATGGACGCATCATCAACTGCAAGTCCGAAAGCGGTCACACGCTACTGATGAATGCAGTGTGCGTTCAGGATAACGGGACGAGATCGAAATTCACCCACTTGCTCTTAGAGAAAGGTGCGGAGGTGAACATTCGAGATGACCACGGCCGCACCGCCTTGAGTCTCGCCTGTGAACATGGACATCTGGATGCTGTAAAACTCCTGGTGCAGTTTAATGCCGACCCTGAGCTCACTGACACATGGGGCAACAGTGCCTTAATGTACGCAGCTTGTGGAGGACACCACCACATTTTGGAGTTCCTGATCAGAGCCTTCAAGAAGTTAGGCCTACAGCTGGATCACACAAACAATGCAGGTCATTCTGCCGTGCAAGTGGCGGACTTCTTTGGGCACAGCCAGTGCGTCCAAGCTCTCAGCGGTTGTGGAAAGAAGGCTGTAAGTCCTACCAACAGCACAGGAGAACCTGTAGAAGACCTCAGGTGGCCTAACCGCCTTCCTAAGCAAGTTTTAGAGAAGTTCTCCAGAGAGAAATTGCTGAGCAAAAATGAAGAACTACTGCCGAGTTTGTTTCAGAGACAACTGCGTGTCGGAGAGAGCAACAGTGTGCGAATTCGCTTTCTGCGTCCACCACTGTCCCCTGATAACACCGATCTAAAACATTGCCAACCCCTAAACAGAATGCCAGAGAGACATGCAGCCAAAGATGGACAGGATCTATTATTTGCCTCAAAACAAATTCACAACTCGTTCCTCAAAGAGGCAGGCAGCACCAGAAGGATGGATTTCAGTTCAGAGCACTGCCAAACTGTTAAACATGAGAGTGATGATACGCCACTCTGGGGAAAAAACAAATCCTTCAACCTGGACATCAGAAGCAGCAGAAAACAATCGTATCAAGGTGACGTTCACGAAATCAACAGATCTGCCACCAAATTCAAAAGAGCTTCTCTTCAGGATGAGAAACCTCTTGTGGCAAAGTTCTGTTGCCATGACAACACAAAGATAAATGATGCTAACAAGTCAGAGCACCTTGGAGGGGCTGAAAAATCACATAATGGTGATGTTAAGTGCAGAAAAGATGCTCAAAATCGTGGCAGTATTCCCAAGACGGGCAGACAGAACAAACTTCTTGTCAATCGTGAAGAAATGGAACCCGAGAGGATCAAACCACGTTCTTCAGGGCTCACCGGGCTGGGAACCAGACTGCTCCGCAGATTCACAGTACCAGAGTTTATGAGACACATCCGAGACTGCCCGACCGAGGCGGGTCAGAGCAAAAGCAAGATGTTGCGGTCCGAGACTTTTCCATTACCGAACACACATCAGAGAGTCAACAGCCAGCCCAGTGTGGACAGTATCAGTGCGGTGAGATGTGAATTTGAGAATAATTCTGCTTTATTTTGTTCATAATTCAGATGAATATAGATCAAAATATAATGATATTTAGATGGCTTTGGGCTAGCCTCACATAAGGCCATTTAGAAAGATCAGGAATATGAATTTAAAACGGTTTATGACTAAACACAGTTTTTACAGTTTAACTAAGTAAATAACTCTGGCTATCTTGAGAATCTAACCGCTGAATCTTGTACGGTCTGTTATTGTCTCTGTAGATGTGCTAATGTGCGATTCTAACGAACAGATTTCATTGCACTGTGACAGTCGAGTATCTGTGTACATGCACCGTATATTGCTTTTATGATAATGCATGTTAAATGTTTTATGTGTTTAAGAACTTTGAAGAACAATGAATCTTATACATTGTGACTGTATACAGTACCAACACCGTTTTTGTATATCTATGCATATCTATAATGTAAATAATTTATATTCTGTATTTTTTTCATTTGATAGACAAATATATTAATAAAGCAACAGTATAAATTTAAAATATCTTGTGTGAGAAATATTCTGTATTTTTTCTTTGTACAAGGCAACTATATTAATAAAACAATTGGTTAAAGAATCTGAGAGTGTGAAAGAAATAAAACTTTATCAGTGAGATTTTTTATGTGCATGATTTATTCATAAAAAAATTAAATGTATTTCTTTTTTATGAATACACACAAATGATTCACGTGTTCTCAGCCGCTTGCTTCACTTCAGCATCACACACACAGATCTTTAAACCTTACACACGAGACACTGGAAACCAGCTGCACTGTGAAGGGAGTCTGTAGAACAAGCACAATCTCTGAAGAAACTTCACACAGCTCCTAACAGGTGAAGATCATGTCTGTCATGCTTAAAATGAAATGAAAAAAACTCATAACAGAACTATTAAAGTTTCCCATACAAGTTGTGTTTCCAGTCCATAGAAGAATTACAAACACATGGGCTTGACGTGACAAGAGAGTACCCAGCTAACATTTTAGGTCTTTAGGAACATTTCTCTAATGTTTCCATTACATAACAAAAACGTTAAAAACAATATCTGAATGTTACAGTAACATTCAATATGTCCAGTTTTAACATTAGTGCTTGGTTATAAGAACATTATTCAAAATTCAAACTAAATACTGTAACGTTTTTTAAAACATTCCAGTAACAACCCAAGAATAATGTTTTTGATATGTAACATTAAAAAAGTTTTCGATAACTTTAAGAGAACATTAGACAACAATTCCCTGGTAGCTTGGTACATGACTCAGTTTTCATTATTGGGTAAGCTATTTCTTTCCTAAAACAGTAAAATGCAATGCTGTGTATATGCCATCAATTCAATTAAAAATGGCGCAGACAGAATTCACCCTATGCGAACAGCCTTAACATCTTTCGCTCTTGCTCTCTCTCTCTTCACATACAGTATAAAACGTCTGAAAATGTCACAGTACAACAGGATGCAGAAAGTCCACCATGATCTCCGTAAACACACACACACATCAAATAGAACTAGATTTTCCCTTCTTTCTCATAATTAATGCAAACGAATGCAAGTACAGTTTGTTTCCCACTATGGATATTTACATTATTAGTTCCTCTGACACTTTAACTGGAACTGATTTTAAAATCAGCAGTTTAAGAAAGAATAACCTCAGATGCGATATTTACAGTTTACAAACCATTCGCAACACCCTTCTGAAAAGCAGGTGCTCAAGTCAATCCACTGGAAAAATAATAAATAGGTCATTAAAATATGTACAATTGATTACAATGGCTCATTAAAAACATTTGCACCTGTCAGTACTGACGATTCATGACATACTTTTACTGTTTACAGCGTTTATGAAAACAACTTTTTCTTTCCTAAATGATGATGCCACTGTTTAATCATGCAAGACAGTTCTTTTGTGGTAAAAATGCAGGTAAATATCTGTGTATGGGCATTTAAATGATCTGTCTGTCTGCCCCACACACATTTTAAGCTTTTCCCACAATTTGTTTATTAAAAAATCTAAATATTTTCAGAGTGCTTGTTTACGGACACAGAATGTTTTAAAATGTGAATGTTATTTGGAGTTGCGGTTATTATGCGGTTAGTTGTTATTTGCGGTAACAGGTGCTGCGAGGGCCTAAATTGCAATAAAATCAATGAGCAGCTTCAAATAAAACAACAGAAATCAGTGACACTTTTAATAAACACAAACAATTTGCTTTTAAAACTTGCTGCTGTTTAAGCACCAATAAGATGTTCTCAAGATAAAGGAAATGGTCGTTCGAGTGTGTACAGTTTACTTCTCGTAAATCAACCATCTAAAGTCAGTCCCCTGTGGGGATAAAGGTGCTTTTCACTTTTTCAAAGCTGTAAAGCCTCTTGCTTTGCCACCTCTGGTTATTTTCCACTCTGCAGAGCGTCTGTGTGGAGCCCCCTGGGGCCTCCATGGGAACTAGCCGGCGCTGACAAAAGGGAAACTTCAGCAGCGGGACATGCGCTTGCGGTATTGCTCCACTAGAGGCACCAGACACTGCGGAGAGCTGGCCTGCAGGAGGAAAGGATGCTCCAGTAAATCTGTGGCACTGGCTCGCTCTAATGGATCCCGAGTCAACATCCGGTCCAGGAAATCCTTCAGCATAGGGGACACCTGCAGACAAACAGGATGTTACGTGCTTCATAAGAAACATGATGCAAAATGACTATGTTAAAGCTGCAATCCGTAACTTTTGCCACTCTACTGCCATCTCTGTTTGAAAGAAAAAATGGCAGGATATTTGCAAAGCTACTTTCTTAACAAATTAAAATTCTTGCTGTAAGAACAAGCTACAAGCGTTGCACCTTCTACAATAGCCAGACATGCAATATTATAGCCAGATCTGTCTGTTTACAGACGGACATTTCCCACGAAATCCGACTCGACACCTCAAATTATAAAACTTTATTATAAACTAGTAATACTAGTAAATGCTGACCTTGTGGGGACATATTTTGAGGTCTATACTGAAAATGTTTTTATACTGAAATCTAAAATCAGTGTAAAAACCATTACATCTATGGAATGTCCCTATAAAACATGAAAACCCAACATGTGTGCATGTGCGTGTGTGTTCTAACCTGATGTGGGTTGCGTACGGTGGGCGGTGGTTCATCTCGCAGCCTCTTCATCGCAGCCACTGGAGTTTCACTGAAGTATGGAGGTTCTCCATCGACCATCTCCACCACCATAATCCCCAGAGACCAAACATCCACCTGGAGATTCCACACAACAGCAAGTCTTTCAATTGTCTTTAATAACCCCATTAGAAGGTCAGTGTTACTTTAACTGTGTTTTGAGATTGTCACCTCAGTGCCATAAGGAGACTTGGAGATGACTTCAGGTGCCATCCAGTATGGAGTTCCCACCAGTGACTTCCTCTTGGGAATATCTTTACTGATCTGGGCACAAAATCCAAAGTCTGACAGCTTGATCTGAAGGAACAAAAACATTTAAATCACAAACCTGTTACTCGCAGCTGTAAAATCATGCCATTACTTTATTAGTGTAGCATCATTTCAAATGTTCCATTGAAGAAAAGAAATACACAGATACAGACAGACAAACAGTGCAACAGATAGACAGACAGACAGCAGAACAGACAGACAGACAGCAGAATAGACAGACTCACTCTTCCATCCAGGGAGAGCAGGATCGAGTCACTCTTGATGTCTCTGTGGATGACGCCCTGCGAGTGGAGATATGCGAGTGCTTGCAGGACGGCCTCACACACGGTAGCGATCTGCTCTTCACTCAGTCTGAATGAACAACAGCACAGGATCAGGATCAATGTCAGATCAATAGTGTTTTAAAAGCCTCTCAACTCAAATCACTTCTCATGTGTCTTACAGCACCAGCAGCACATGAGAAAAGACAGTGATCAATAAATCCAGCTTAAACAATTCCTCCCTGTAATTTAGTTCATTACAGCAGCTGTAAGCATTACAGTAACAATGTTACTCATCCTGTAGCTTTATAAAATATTACAATCAGTTGGGAAACCATAATATTGTAATTGTTTTTGATTGACTCTTTAAATCTTCTCCTGTGATGTCGACATCAGTTTATAGTCTTGTGCTGATGGGACTTGATATGCATTCGAGGGTTTGTTTTGTGGTACTGTGTAAACTCTGCTAACAATTTTAGGTTGTAAGAACATTTTCCTAACGCTTCCAATAGTTACAAAAAAACTTTAAAAATGCTATTTTGAATGTTCTAGAAACATTCACAACGTACAGTTTTCTAGGTGTTGTATTAATGTTATTTCTTATAAGAACGTTATTCAAACTTTTTTCTTTCTGTAATGTTTTTGAAACGTTCCATGAACATTTTTTCATAAATTTGAGAGAACGTTTAGAAAATATTAGCTAATGTTTTGAGAATATTCCCTGTTAGCTGTGTAAACCATTCGTTCATCAGATATAGACGTGCATTTAACTATTATTAGATGCCCAATCAAACTTCCTCTGTATGTCATCACAAAGTCTGCTAATCTGATACTGCTGAGAGCAGCTCATATAAACTTGACTCAGTCCCAACAGACAAGATGAAACTGTTAACTGTGCATCACCCTCTTGTGGTATAAATAAAATATTACAGAAGTACTGAAGTACTGTGAGATTGAAGATGGCTAGTTTTACTTACAGCTCTTCAGAAGTTTGGTCTTGCTGACAATAACAACATAACTGTGATCACAGTGACATTCTTCCATGTACACCCTTAAATAAAAGGTTCTCTACAATGCCACAGAAGAACCTTTCTGGCTGTATGGTTCCATAAAGAACCTTTATTATCCGTGTAACCTTTCTGTTTCACAAAAGGTTCTTTATAGTGGAAAAAGATTCTTTAGACTATATAAAGGTAAGTAAGAAATGGTTATTTTAAAAAACCTTTAACTGAGTGGTTCTGTGGGGTCACA
>JAZGTH010000083.1:5197500-5227500 GCA_036877525.1 Chromobotia macracanthus | reverse complement strand
TCCACTGGTGTTATTCTGGATGGGTCCACCATCGGTTTGGGTCTGCGGAGGTTCTCTATTAAACTCTGCCATTGTGTAGGAAGACCGACGAAGACTCCTCGCTTTGCATCAAAAGACGTATGAACACGATGCTCAAAGTTCTTCGGCGCTGAAATTTCCGGCCTCTTCTTCTTCTTTTTGCGAAACATTGTCAGATACTAGAGCAGAGACCTTTAGACACAGAAAATTGATTAAAATTGATATTTAAAAGAAATACAGATAGAAATCAATACATTATTACATAATACGCCATATTATTATTACATAATAATCATTTTGTGCTCCAGAGCTGTGTGTTGGTAACCACTGTGGTGGTACCATGATGACCAGTTATGGGATATATAGTATCATCCACAGTTAAATAACTAAATTTACTTTAAATTACTAAAATAATTACATTTGTCCAAAACCTGTGCATTAATGGTAGGCTACCAATAGCAAGCTAGATTTCCAAAGAAATGCCTCCTCCAACACATGAGTGCATACATAGTTTGACAGGCAAGTAGGACATTGTATCATTGTATTCAGACCAAATGCAATGATTGGATGAACATTTTATGGTCCACAGAAGATGTTCATATATATATATATATATATATATATATATATATATATATATATATATACATCTTTATTTAGTGATTGCTATCAGGATGTGAAGAGACCTCACAAAAAACCAGCATCATAAAAAATGTTTTTGGAACAAATGTCCTGCCCTGCCTTTAAAACAAACAGAACATCACATCATTGTTTGTTCTTAAAATAGAAAGTCCAGCACAGATGTCTCTACTAACTGTCAGCATTTTTAATCAGTAAAGAAAGCATTGTTTCTGTCCGACATCTTCTTTGGTCTGCTCTTCCTGTACAAACATCGAAGGCTATTTTAAGCTTGAGAGCATCGCTATCGGCAGCCATTCAGATGGGGCTGCGTGTTCATATGTGAAATGAAGCACTCTGCTCGTTTAGGGCTTACTCATGCCGCCTGCCCTTTAAAAGACAGGCAGAGAACACAGGAGGCCTGTGGCTCATGCTTTTGGGTTCAAAGTGCATTAACTTGATAAAACACTCACAAAGCCACTGACCCATATCATGCTACGTCTGCTAATAACACACAATGAACACAGCCTCTCACTCTGATATCCAGGGAAAGCATTCATTTGTCATAGGTTTGCTACTGAGATTTCTAAAAGGCAGGAACATTGAATAACCTTTGGTTGTTTCTCGTTTTACAAAGTCTCTTCAGGTGATGAAAATCTGGTTGTGATAAAATGATCTGAACTCTTAGTCGTGTATGTTTTCACATTACATGAAACTCAATCATCTCAAAGGATCAATGAAAACCTGACTCCTCGTAATGTGACATTTTAATGTAGTTGTACCATCTGTGACTACCTCCAGTTCTCTCTGCTTTGACTCAATGTGAGAAGGCCTCTAACCCAGCTAACAGGGAATGTTGTCAGACTATCTATCTAACTAGCTACAGTATGTTCAAAAACAAGAAATAAATGCAATGACTAATCCGCAGCTCTCCATGCAGCACATATTCTCGAGGATAATCAAAGATTATAGAATTAACAGGATGCCGCAGTTCTAATTACTATGAATGGGGGAAAGTGCAACACTCAATATGTCTGCTGTAGTGAATATAGCCCGGCCCTCTAGTAGATCATCAATTGCTAAATAGTAACATTCTCTGATGGACGTGCTTTATACAGAGTGTTGCAAGGTACTTGACAGCCTTTGCGCATGTACAGTAGAAAATAAGACAGGAAATTGTGTTGCATATGCATGTCATTTGCTGCACGCTATCTGTGATTTAAAGCAGGATGGAAAAGTAGCATCTGACGGTGACATGATAACAAAAATCTGATCCAGTATAAATGAACATATGAATGCTTTTCTTTCTCTTTCTCTATATGATTAAATAATATACATACATACATACGATGAAAAATTCAAATAAGATCTCAGTTCATTCTCCTTAACAAAAGTGACAATAAATAGAAACTGTAAATAAATTGTTAGATGTTTCTCCTAAGAAAAAGACATTATCCATGTTTAGACTCTGCTCCAGTTTGCAAGGGTACCGAGGCCTCAAAATTCAAACATCTCACATCAAATTCTCTTAAGATGAAGTGACCTATGCTACTTCATTTTTAATCTCGGTATATTAGGAGAAACATCTGAGACAAAGTTGATACATCCATGAAACGTAATGGAAACGTTTAAGAAGTCACCTGAGAAATGAAAGCTCTGAGCTATAAAATGTTGTCCAAGTTGCGGTTTGGAAGCAACACCACACATATATATTGTATATTGTACTTCAATTACATTAACAATAGCAAACTGACAGAACAATAAATACCTTCTCAACCAGCTGTCCTTTGGGAGTAAAAGCTTCTGTAAACGACACAAGTATCTCTTTCTGTTGTCATGTTGGGAGAAGTATTGATCTGTGTGTGTTAACTGAACCCAGAAACTTGAAAATCTATCAGACTGATTCTTAAAACAAGCAAAGCACTGAGAAGCCAGCATTGAATGTGATATAATGGTAACTTTTAATACAGAAATTATGTAACGGCACAACCCAGCTAACGAGGAACGTTCTCAGAATGTTGGCTAACGCTCTCAAAGTTATCTAAAACATTATTGCAATAACATTAGAAGAACAGCAAAGTTTTACAGTTATATATCATGTATATCAAAAACGTTATTGGTGGAATGTTTTCAAAAGTTACAAAATAAAATGTTACAATAACGTTATTAGAACCAATCAATAACATTAATACAACATCTAAAAAATGTAGGACATTTTGAATGTTCCTAGAACATACATAATGGAAACATTAGGGAAATGTTTTCGACAGCCTTTAAATTTGCTAGCTGGGGTGGTATTAAATCGGATTTTATTATTGATTTATTTCTTAACACTTACAGTACAGCTGTTGTTAACCTTACATCGTGTGTTAATCTTAGCTACAGAAATATCAGCATTTTAAAAATCTCCAGAACATTATCCCCTGCGGACTGTAATCCATTTAAATACTGCAGCTGAAGCGCCAATATCAGCTTTCAAAAAGACTAATCTGTTTTCACTGTCACAGCATTTAATCCAGATTTGATACGATGACATCATTTGATATGAAGCGGCTCTTGGACTGACAGTGACCTCCACTAAACTTTCAGTCCAGATGATGCACAACCAGTCATATAAAAACACATAATATCATTGTTACCTTGACTGTTTACCATGCTGAAAACGCTAAACAGCTGGTTAAACTAGCTAAGAAGTCTAGTGGGTACACCAGCATCTAAAACAACATAAATTGCTACACAGCAAAACACAGTAAATAACTCCTTAATGCATGTATTAATTTAATGTATGTCGAACTATGCAGTGACTATGTATGGCTTTAGATTTATCTATCTGTATGTCTGTCTGTGTCTGTTTGTTTATATTACAAGTTATATTAAACCATTTAAGGTTTAATATACCTTGTAGACCTGTTTGTACTTTTCTTGTACTTTGTACATGTTTGTGTAATTCCTGCAGAGAGACATTTCATTTTGGAGTTTGTGCTCAAGAGAGCATGAAACCTTCTGTAGTGTTCCACAATGCTCCATCACAGGTCCATTTGTGTTGCCCTCAGGTAAAAGAATCCATTATCATGGAGATAACTCCTGGAGTTGTGCTGATAAGCTTTCTGTGAGGGCACATAATGACCACAGGGCTTTTCTGTACCCCATATAAAATATAGAGACATGATGCATTTTCCTGTTTCTGACTCTTAACTTTGTGCTGTGTCACATTTGACCAAAACTATTGCATCTTATTTGTCTTAGATAAAACATTAACAACGCTCTAATAACTGTGTGTGTGTCAGTGTGTGTGCTGGTATTCATTACACTTTGTGGACCATATGTCCCAACTTGTGGGTACATTCTTTGGTCCTCATAAGGAAACAAGGTTATAAATTATACAGAATGATCTTTTTTAAAATTCTACAATATAGAACGTTTTCTGTGCGGGTTAGGTTTACGGGTAGAGTTAGTGTGGAGGAATAGAATATACAGTTTGTACAGTATGAAAACCTTTTATGCCCCCATAAAACATTAAAACACACAACATCGGTGTGTGTGCGTGTGTGGTGTGTTTGATTTGAGGTTTTTGATGTTTCATAAGCAGCACTTCTGGTGGTTTTGAGCTCTGTAACATTAATTTATGTAAACAGTGTTACACACAACGCAGTGTGAAACCCTCAACAGAACACACGCCTCTTCACCGATCCAATTTTGGACGAGCGCTCGCAATTTATGCAATATTTGTGTCAGGCGTTTCACTGTGGGACCAAAACACGAGCTAATCCTCTTTGTCAATAGAGGAAAATCCTGCAGACTGAATGTCTGAGGTGCCTTCATGATGGAAGAACCTGCAGTGTTTCGTCCATTAGATTCATCAGAGTTTGTCGTTTCAGAACAACCCCAGCTAACCAGGGATGTTCTCAGAACGTTGGCTTTCATTCTTTAAAAGTTCTCTACAAATGCTCTTAACAGTTTTTGCGGTAATGTTGGTAGAACATTTTTTAGCATTACATAAATCAAAAAGTTATTCTTAAGTAGTGGGACATTTTAAAAGTAACAACATCTAAAAACTCGACATTGTGAACATTCCTAGAACGTTCAAAATAAAATTTTTAGCATGTTTGTTCCTAGATAGACACATTAAGGAAATGTTCTTACAACCTAAATTGTTAGCTGTGACTACACAAGGATGGTGTGTGACACTCTCACAAACATTTTAAAACAAATGCAGATATAAAAACACATGATGTCACATACAATCTATCTAAATCTATAACAGGCCGTTTTCATATATGATACAAATATACATTAAATTTATAATACCACAAGTATGAATACATGAAAAAACATATACCTATGCCTTCTGTTTGCACATATACTACATGTTTGGAGTTATATACTTATATGGGCTACAGCTTTACATATATATGTTCACATTTGACCACAATCAGATTTCTGTAAACGAAAGTATTCCTTTCTCCTAAAGTGAGCAATTACTTAGTATCTGTCACACAGTATCTCATTATGACATCCACTGGAGGAGCGGCTCATAATAGCTTCACCTGATAAATGTTTAATAATTAAAGCATTAGAGCGGCCACCATCCGTCTGTCGTCAAGCAGTGTTGAACCCTTCACATTACATTGTGCAAACACTCTGAATAATAAAAGGTATCAAATTCATTTTGATTAGAATCATTTTGAACATCTTTAATTGGCAGCTTTATTTTTACTCTCATTTTGACAGCTGCCTGGCAAATAATGTGTTGATGGCATAGCAGTTTCTATTCTCTCAACATCACACACCTTGTTACGTGTGAGGTATAAAAGTTCCACATGTAATAATCAAGGCTAACAACACTTTACTCTCACATGGTTAAAGCAGAATATTTTGCTGCTTTGTATTGTTGTATTGTCTCAAAGACAAATGTGTTTGGATACTGTAAAATTATGTATTATACATGATGCATACTATTCCACCTCATTTACTATTTTAAAAACATAGTATGCAGTACACAGTATATACTGTAGGGTAAGCTAATGTTCACAGATGATCTAAATGCCCCTGCAGGTTCTGAGCATCCACTGGTATATGAATCTTTTTCTCAGCACTTGAAGTTGCACATCGGTGCAGCAGTAAGACAGACCGAAGGACTTCTCTTGGATTTTATTTATTTATATGCATTCCTCATATAAGTGTTCCTGTAGCTCAGTGGGTCGAGTGTTGCGTTAGCAGCACAAACATTGTGCGTTCGGTTGCCTGAGTGCACACATACTGATCAAATGCACAATCGCTTGGGATGCTAAATGGAACTAAATGGATAAAATGTAAAACTTAACTACGCTTTCCTACAAAGCTCCATGATTAAATTTTGTTTCTTTTCATGCATTTAGTTTTTCTCTATAAGGGCCGAAATGATTTCAAACTGATTGAGTTTCAACTTTTGGCCTGTTTCAACATTTGGAATAGTTTCACTGGAGATCTGCTTGACAATCCATAGTTAGATGAATCCAGTTGGGAATCTGGTTTTTGCTTGTGCCAAAACCAAAATCATGATAGATTTTGTGGCTGCTTGCCATCCTCAGCCCTTGATGTGCATGTCGCTCTGTATTTTCATTTCTTTCTACCACCTTATTCCCTTTGGAATGTTTGGACATTGTCCCAAGGTTGTAAGAACATTTCCCTAACATTTCCATTAATAACAAAAATGTTAAAAATGTTATTTTTAAAGTTCTAGCAACATTCGAAATATCCTGTTTTTAAGAAGTTGTACTAACACTGTTGCTTAGTTATTTCAACATTTTTAAAATTCTGTAATGTTTTTAAAACATTCCACTAACTACCTAGAAATAATGTGATTATATATAAAATTAAAGATGTTCTACTAATATTACTGCAAGAGGTTTTTTAATAACGCTGAGAAAACTTAAAGTTAGCCAATGTTCTGAGAATGTTCTTGCAGTAATGTTAGTAGAATGTTTTTTAACGTTGTCATATTTACATTATATAAAAATAACATTCAGAAATATCATTCTGATAACCAGGCAATATTATTAATACATTGTCTATAAAACTGGACATTTAAAATGCTAAAAATGTTATTTTGAATGTTCTAGTAACTTAATGGAAACATTAGGGAAATAAACTTTTGATATCAAACATGTCAACACAGGAAAGAAAATGATTCTTTACCAATCACAGAGCCTTTAATCTGTCATCTTTTGTTTTCTTATAGGTTCAGAGCTATAATATGAATACAGATCACTCCAGCTCAGGTCACTAGGTGTTGGAATGTTTTGGAGAATGCTCATATTTAGATCTTTTTATTGGAGACTTGAGTATCATGGCAAATCTGAGCGCTGAGACATTGTTGAGATGTCTTCTGAAATGTAAGATGACTGGTCTCACATTGGTCTTCATTTGAATTCTCTATTTGCTCTCCTTTTATTCTCATTGCTGTCTAGGAGAAACAGTTGAGATATTACTGAGATCTTATTTGTGATGTTTAACTGAGTGAGCAGAAAGAACTGTCAGTTGTAGAGTTATATAGAGTTACATAGTGAGGGGCAGAGAACACATTCTCAAAGCGTGATGTTCTCGACCTTGTTGAAACATGCAACTTTGACACTCGACAACTAGTGCTGCATATTAAATGTTTTACTCAGACATTTTCCTCCCTCACACAGGAAGTGTCATCAGAACAGATGCTTCAGAGATATTTATCCTGTTCACATAATAAAGCCACGAGGGAATTCAAGAGAGTGAAGAGTTTCATCCACAGGGTAAATGCTGGGGTTTGGTACACAGCAAACAGGGAACGTTCCCAGAACGTTGGCTAACATTCTCTAAAAGTTATCAAAAAAATGTTCTTGCAGTAACGTTAGTAAAGCGTTACAGAATTTAAAAAAATGTTTGAAAAATGCTCTTATAATCAAGCAATAACGTTAAAACAACATGTAAAAAAGCAGATGCTTCAAGAGTGTTTTTAGAACTTTTAAAATAACATTTTAATGTTTTTATTACTTTCCTACAACCTAAAAATGTTAGCTGGGTGGGTATTTGTCAGTGTGTTGTATATGCGGTTTCTAGCATGTTGTGGGTGGTTGCTATGATGATATAGGTGGTTGCCAGGGTGTTGCTGGGGTTTCTAATCATTAATATGGGCATAATCATAGTAATATCCACTTATAATTTAAACCTAGCAAGAAATTCCAGTAAACATTGTAAACAGACATCTAGATGTTTCTGGCATCTGTGTAGCTGTCTAATAAGACACTTTTCACATGAAAACAGTGTGACAGCAGCCACTGGCCCAGTTCTGAGCAGCAGCTAACACATGTGGACATTCACTTCAAAACATTTACTGTGAGAAGTGCTCAATCCAACCTCCAGAATCTGATGTCTCACCTCAACGTGGCCTCAATAAAAAGCACATGAGGGGTAGAGAAAAAGAGAGAGAGAGAGAGAGAGAGAGAGAAAGAGAGAGAGAGGTGGGGTTGGGTGAGGGGACAGTAAAAGCATTTCCACATCACCGCAGTCCTTCAAAGGTTTTACCTTCTGATCTGCCTCTTCATTCACTCTGTTTTTTGTTCTCTTTGTGCATCTGTTTTCTCCCATCACCCACCATCTCTCTCTCTCTCTCTCTCTCTCTCTCTCTCTCTACCAATGCAACACAAAGCAAAGCAGCTCATCAGGACATCAGCTTCATTATGTTGCTTCTATCTGCCTTCTTTCCTAGAAACCATTAGAGCGTGTGACCATCGGCCGCATACAAAAATGCGACAAAATGCAGATTTTCTTACCTTGCCGTAGTGTGACGAGGAATCTACAAGCCTCTCCTGCCAGGAAGAGGCTTTGTGGGGCTGAATTAACACACACACTCACACGCGCACACACACAAACACGCTCACACACGTTCAATCAACCTCCCACTGCAGGCTGCCGTCTGCCTGAGAGAGCCCGATGCATTTGTGCCTGCAGCTCCACGCATGCACGGCCATCTCAGAGCTGTTGTGTTGGAGATGATACATTGTGCTCAAAGCCAATCTGATGTCCCAGCAGTGTTCGATACCCGTGCCGCTGTGATGCCATGGTGAAACAAGGTACAGTTCACATCTAGAGGATATGAGAACAGTCTGCTGCCCTCCCCTTCTGTGTCTCTCTCTCTCTCTCTCTCTCTCTCTCTCTCTCACTCCTGTGGGTTGTCTTTGCAAAGACCCTTTAAGCAGGAGCTGTGTGTTTGTGTGTGTGTGTGTGTGTGTGTAGCAGAGATATGGCAAAGGAAAGCATCACCTAGGAGACGGTTCACGCCCCCTCTGTCGCTGTGGTGATCTGCTTCCACGTGAGCGAGTGATTTGAGACGGCAGGTATCCTCAGCCGAGAGGTGTCGTATGCTGATAAACTGGTCAGCTCATGAATAATTCCTGAGATAATGAGGGACGTTATAGACAGGTGAAATAACAGCAGCCATATGTCATTCTGCACATCTTCACATATCACATCAATTGCCATGGTAACCATAGTTTCTGCTGGAAGTACCAAACAGCTGTTGTTAAAATCATAATCAATTATTATGAGATCTTTAAACAGGGTGAGACGCCACAATCTGTCTGTCATTTTGGGTAGTGTCATGTTTTGATGACAGTGGCAGCTGATTTCAACGCACCATTGTTTTACTGCAGTAACTGGTATTTTGGTGGGTAACTATGGTAACTGTTTAAATGTTTCTTCAACTATAATAAGATAACCTTACCTTTTTATTTTCATGAATCTATCGTTTGTTTTGATTGGGATGTTGTATGATATATGTTTAAAGAAAACTGTGACATCACTGTTTTTGAGAAACAATAATAAAATACTGTGCCAGACCACTTACAATGTTATATTCAAGCATTTCAGTCTTTTAATGAGACTCTCTTTTTTACGATCACAGAAGACAGAAGACATTTTTACTGCACAACGTGCAAATATAAACGTTCATGTATGTATGAATGAAATAAAAATCAACAGACAATACCTAACAATAAAATTCAACAGACGATACCTAACAATAAAATTCAACAGACGATACCTAACAATAAAATTCAACAGACGATACCTAACAATAAAAATCAACAGACGATACCTAACGGTAATAATCAACAGACGATACCTAACGGTAATAATCAACAGACGATACCTAACAATAAAAATCAACAGACGATACCTAACAATAAAAATCAACAGACGATACCTAACGGTAATAATCAACAGACGATACCTAACGGTAATAATCAACAGACGATACCTAACGATAAAAATCAACAGACGATACCTAACAATAAAAATCAACAGACGATACCTAACGGTAATAATCAACAGACGATACCTAAAGGTAATAATCAACAGACGATACCTAACGGTAATAATCAACAGACGATACCTAAATGTAATAATCAACAGACGATACCTAACGATAAAAATCAACAGACGATACCTAACGATAAAAATCAACAGACAATACCTAACGATAAAATTCAACAGACGATACCTAACGATAAAAATCAACAGACGATACCTAACGATAAAAATCAACAGACGATACCTAACGATAAAAATCAACAGACGATACCTAACGATAAAAATCAACAGACGATACCTAACGATAAAATTCAACAGACGATACCTAACGATAAAATTCAACAGACGATACCTAACGATAAAAATCAACAGACGATACCTAACGATAAAAATCAACAGACGATACCTAACGATAAAAATCAACAGACGATACCTAACGATAAAAATCAACAGACGATACCTAACGATAAAAATCAACAGACGATACCTAACGATAAAAAATCAACAGACGATACCTAACGATAAAAATCAACAGACGATACCTAACGATAAAAATTCAACAGACGATACCTAACGATAAAATTCAACAGACGATACCTAACAATAAAATTCAACAGACAGTTCCTAGAACTGTCAAAATGTTGTAATGTTTTTATTACTTAATAGAAATGTTAGGGAAACATTCTTTCAACCTAAAATTGTTAGCTGGATATGGGCTGTTATATGGACCTGAATGATCTTCACTAAAAGCTTTTGTTGTGCTGTATTAGATAGTGGATAGAAACAAAGACATCAGGATGGGGGGTTACAATAAGTTCTTTCCACAACAATGTCACTCCAGTTGCCTTTTGAGTTTGTCTTTAGCATATTAAAGGCAGGGTAGGCAATCTTTTCTAGAAACATTGTTTGTCATGTTGGTTGAATGCCTCTTAACATCCTGATTCGGTCCGAATGCAATGATAGGTTGTCCTACTTGCCTGTCAAACTGTTCGCATACTCTGTGCATTATTGGAGGAGGCGTGACATCACACTAGGCGAGGCGTCACTAATAAAGCTTTGACTGACCCTGAAGGCCTAGTATATATGTTATGTTACTAAATTCTATGTTGATTTATAAATACATAAATATATTGACTGCGATATGAAGACGTGTGTGCAGAAATATGCTGAGCATCAACAAAAGGAATGTTTTGAGAGAATGCCTGAGTAAATTTTTCACAGAAACTATTATGCTGATAATAAAAATATAATGATATGATGATTTATAATGAAGAACATTGTACTAAATTACAAAAATGCAAATTAGGAGCATTGTCACTATAGGTCTTGGACACATGGACCTGTTTATCCTTGTTTTAACACTAACAGATACATGAACTGGTTTAAAGATCAAGCCACAAGAGGTAATTCAGATTTCTTAGACTGATGTTTCATACCATTTTTGTTCTACGTATTTCTCCAGAGAGACGAGATGTAACAGCGTTTACTCCTAAAATCACAGGAAGACAAACACCTTCACATGGAAATCTGCACAGCTCTCTACATTACATTAGCTCAGAGGCCTGCATTTAAAGTCAATTAAGTGGCACTTCAGCACCACTTGCTGTCCAATAAGTGCACTACACCTTTGTTGACCAGGTGTGTAAATGTTTTTATTGTTGCTTATTGTTAGTCATTGTAACACCCAAAAGCCAAACTAACATCATTCACAGCTATTATGCCACAGACGTACAAGAGATCTCAAATCATATGGAGGCGTGTGTTATTACTTATCAAAATGACTTACAATTAGGCACTGCAGTTTATGAAGCAAGAAATCCCATAGATTTACAACGTGGCAGCTGGATCATAGAAGATGGGCCTGTTAACAGCTAAACAAGTTTCTGCTGTCTCGCGTTACGTGATATTGCTGCTCTGTTGCCCTTTGCATGGCTGCATTTATTCTTAATCCATTGTGATTAAGCTCTCTGGAAGATGTTGTGATGAAGGATAAGCAGTTTATGAGGTCAAAGTATGTTGCATTTATTGAAGCATTAAGTCAACAAACACCTCACATGCAGTGTACTACAGTATAATGTCTATTCATGAATGCATTTCAACAAAGCATTTTTAAGCAACGTTCAAATGTGAGATTTCTACATTTTCTGATCCTCAAATATGCTGAAAAACCATAAAAATCAGTTGTTACGAAATAAAGCAACATAAAACAAACTATATACAAAAACAGTAGTGAGCAAACAAAACATATAAAACAAACACTGACTTGGGGACTGTTTCAAATTCTAGTAAGCTGCCTACGTAGACAGCATTTTAAGCATGATGGGCATGTGAAACAGTTGACCTGTTCACTTTTTGAAGTCCACAGACATTTAGTCTTCTTGACTGCTGTTTGTTTGTAGTTTGAGAGCTTGTTTTTGACGGTATCGCTCGGCCCGCAGCTCCTCGAAGCAGAACTCTGTAACTCCACTGTACAGCAGCTCCTTGCAGTACATGCTCTGCTCCTTTGTCTTTCCTTCTTCCTGTTGCAGGAAATGCGAGTGCTGGGGTCTCTCCTGCAGCATCTTCAGCGGCGTCTGCTGCGGTTTGCAGGGCTTGCGGGCTGACAGCACAGAGTTCACCACCGGATTGATTTTACATGGAGTTCTGAGGAAACAGACAAATAAACAGGTGAGAAATGGAAAACGTACGCAAGAGAAAAGCCTTAATATTGACCAATCAGAAACATGTTACATTACAGACGTGTGACAAATGTTTCATGTTGACAGTAATCTGTACTGTACTGTTTCTGAACTGGACTAATATTTTCTGTTTTACTGATAAATGTCAAAAAGACAAAACGATTAAGTAATGAAATGAATAAAATGAGGAAAACACAAAAACATGCAAGATTAAACTGCCGTGCATAGAGACGCAGCAGAGATGAGCTGCACATATATCTTCTGATTAAACTCACACAGCGGGGGGCTGGTCATCCTCCTCCACAAACGGCTGGAAGGTGGGGGTGGGAGGTGGAACCGCAACACTGAGTCCCGATCTTGACTTCAGGGGCAGCTGGAATTAAACACACCATACAAGTTTGACTTGATCTACCAGATAACACATGCTTCCACAAGCAGTACTTTTCATTCTCCTGTAACTGCTCCAAAACTGACACTCTAAACACCAGTGAGACTAACAGGTTTAACAGATTAAGGGTCTCGGTCTACTACAAATCAGAGTCGTACCTTCACATTGGTCCATTTCTCAGGCTTCTGTTCGTTCTCTTTAGCTCTGGCAGTAGGTGGAGCTGTCCAGATCTCTAGTTTAGGTTCCTGTGGTTCAAGATCTGGAGTTCTGTTCTCATCAAATATCATCAGACGACTGTTCTGTTTCGGGCCCAATGGCTGTTTAAACTGCAGCCCACGAGCATCTGCATCACAAAACATGTTTAGACTAAAATGATGCAAAATCTTCTTCAGTATCAGTAAGCTGTTGCACTGAGATGGAGAAATAAACGTGTCTATGAATATGTTTGGAGATGAAGTTAATACTCACAGCCAACTGATGCATTCACTCTATTGATGGGAACAATTGCCTTTTTCTTTCCTTTTCTTTTTAGCTCAGTCAATGACATTCTCTGAGGCTCTGAAGACCCTTCATCACCACCATCATCATCATCATCATCAGCTATCTGCTGATCAGTCATGGATGACATCATCTGTCTACACACGCGTGCCTGCAGAGCTCTGAAAAACAGATGAACATGTCACAATTCCAAACCCTGAAAACAACAGGAAGTGACTGCTGGTCGAATAAACAGATAATCAATTTCCTGCAGCATAAGTTGTATTCCTGCAGCTCAGTTGGCAGAGCATTGTGTTAGCAACACAAAGGTTGTGGGTTCGATTCCCAAGGCACCCATGTACTGATCAAATGTAGCCCTTTGAATGCACCGCAAGTCGCTTTGAATTGAATTTAAAAGAGGTTCAGACCTGTGGAACACGTGGAGTTTATCTGCTGGTTCTGCGCCGCACTTAATCCCGTTTTGAAATGTGCTATCAGCCATCTTTAGGTTCCCCCTCTTCTCGTATTCCTCAGCCCAGGCGATGTATAGAGCAGCCTGCATCGTTCCTATTCCTTGTGCCTGCATGTAGCGGTAGACATCCATCGGTTCAGAACAGCTCTCAGCCTAGAAACAGAAACATACAAGTTATTAAACGCACTGAAACAGTCACAAACATTAACTGTGCAGGAATTATCAGGTTCATCACTCACGTATTCAATACAGAGTTCAACATAACGGATGTCATTGTGATATTTCTTGTCATCTGTAAAGCGCTGCACTGCTCTCTGAAGGAGAACCGATAAATTACTCTCTTTCCCTCCCTGAGGATACGTCTGTTTCGTCCACTTTATGTACCTGTAAAAAGATCACCTGCATAAGTTTCCTTTGAAATCACAAACACAACCAAGTTAACGCTCTAGTGACGCGTTGAACAAGACAAACCCTTACAATAAAGAAAACAACAAACTTTGATTTCATGTTGTTTTAAAGCTCACCTGACCCAAACATCTAGCGGATCTTCACCATCATACAGACGCAGCTCAGACTCAAATTCTCTGAAACAGGAAACAGGCCATTAATGAGCGTATCGAATGGTGTCGTGTGTGTTTTGGAGGGTTGAAAGCACTCACTGCTTCTTCTGGTTCAGGGCTGAGTTGTTTCCTTCATGTTGCTGACGCAGTGCCTGGTGCAGGGCAGACATGGCTCGGCCCTGTCTGAGGGGCTGGATGTTCTCCTTACATAACTCCCAATCAGCATTACACTCTGCCATGGCTGGAGATCAGACCTAATAACAGAATCAGAACCAGGTTTATCTTTATCCAGACATAATCTTAGTTAAACCTTGCTTTGAAACCATAAGATCCCACTCTCTGTTCAGAGCTGACTCCGAAGCCACGCCCCCTCCAATAGTGCACGGACACATGCCAATAAAACGCTGTGTTAGCGACATCTTGAACAGGTTTGAGCTCTTTTCATCCACAGATAAACCGGGTAATAGCGATCCATCGTTTTAAACGCTACCGAAATGTAAAAACAGCGTGAAAGTGAAGAAACACGTTCAGCCACCTCACACATCTGCAAACAAAACACGCCAATGAGAGACAACCAACAACAACTGACCTTCTCCCAACGAATGTCTTTCTGCTGTCCTTCGTCCAAATTGTACGCAGTATTTACGCAAAATTTACGCAGAATAAACGAACGAAATTGAGTTTATTAAAAACAAATCGTGTATCGATGTCGCGCCGCCCGAGACGTTCAAACGTAAACCGAAAGACCGCTGAAGGGATTTCTATTGGCTGAACCGCGCACGTGACCAAACGACGCGCTTCCGTTGGACCGCCGACATCGTTTTAACGTTGGGTCGTTATTAATTATTTTTTAATAAATATCGTTTGCTTCGTTAAACGGGTTGTCGTTGAAAATGTGTGTGTGCGTTTTTACAATATTTCGCCTTGTCACAACGAGAGCGTCTCATTTTTGGGCTGGCCCGTGATGCACGCCGGGTATTGGAGTTTTCCGATGACGTTTCAACTTTAACGTTTTCAATCGCGCTGGTCGGAATTCGTTCAATATCATTTTCATAGCGTTTAAGTATTTATGCAAGTGTAAGAAGTACCCGTAATTACATACAGCTATCATCGATCGCCTGACGTTGTCAAACAGGACGTACTACATTTCCCAGACATCCTCTTTTCATGCCATTTCCTGTATTGTGATGATGTTGACTCCTCGGTTCAAGACGAACGTGATCCAATATGTCTAAATGGTGAAATAAATGAATTAGACGACGTCCCTAATGCACGAAGTTAGGGGACATACACACACACACACATCTTAAATCGATGTGAAATGAAGCGCATATCTGTTTCCTGAGCAGTTTCGTCATGGATCATCGTTGTTACTGCTGTGCATCAAAGTTCACTCTCTTCAGAAAAGAGGTTTGCTCTTGTAAATGCGTTTTATTTGCTCTGAACGTGTGGAGGGAAGGTGCTCGACTCTGTTTTGTGTTTCCTCAGCTGGGATGTAAAAGCTGCGGTCGTTCCTTCTGCTCCGGGTGTCTGACCCGCACCGCTTCAGTGCCAAAGTGCGGAAACAGTCACCAGAAAGTCTGCAAACAGTGTTATGCAAATCTGACAAGGTTTGAAAGCCAAACTCGGGTCATATTCCAGCACATACACTGTTTATGAGATGAGCTGACGGGTCATTTTGTGCTTCAGCACAGGCGACCAGCATGATTCTGGCAGATGGTCCCCACCAGAAAACTACAAGAAGTAAGAACATGCAGAACAGCAAGTAGAAGAATGCAGCTGAATGGCACTGTTATGATATAATGATGAGATGTATGATATGATATAATGTAATAACATGTAGATGCTTGTTTTCACAGGCGTGTTGCTGCTTATGAAGCTAAACAGGGACGGCCGCCCTGCAGCTCCAGCAGCTCTGCTGCTCTTATGTCCACCAGAGGTCTCAGTAAAGAAGATCAGGTCATTGCTCAGAGACTGCAGAAGCTGAAGGAGGAAACCAAGCCAAGTACGAAGAGTCGTTGTTAACATGTATACTGTATGTTGATATGTCATAAGGGCAAATAGCATTTAAAGCCGCAAACTTGAGCTGTTTTATTGCCAGCTCTGTTAAAATGGCACGATTGTGCTTTTCTTTATGTACGTTAAAGTCAAATGAGGTCTCACTGACTCCCAGGAAATCAAACCATAAATCCTTATTATAAACTTGCTGTTGTGATTTTCAGTATACTCTATAATCCTCTATAAAATTATTTTGACTCAATTTGTATTAGGAAAAGTGCTTAAATAAATCAGATTAAATATTTTGAAAATACTTCAGCAAAAATGCACAGGTATTATATTATAGGGATGAAAACTGAACTAGAATCACTGTTAATCAACCTTGGGCCCTTTATCAAGACACTCGACCTCATGTATTTCAGAGGCAGTCTGTGAACTAACACACTAATCGGATACTGTATGTCTATCTGTCCTGACAGAATCTGTACCATCAGAGAAAGAGCTTGAGTCTCGCCTCACCGCTTTAAAAGCCCCGCTTCAGCCCGTGCCATCCTCTGAAGAGATGGAGGACCGTCTCGCTGCCCTACAGGGAAGACCAGCGGCCTCTCAAAACCCCCATCCTGTAAATCACAATCACCTTCACTTGAAATTCTTCTTCATGAGATTTGCCATGATTATGACTCAAGATCAAGTGTGTGTTTGTAGGTCCATCAGCCTCCTGACAGCCGGACCCAGACAGAACAGACCAATGATTTACTCACCCAGATGACGGATGAGGTTGCTATTGACAACCAGCATCAGACTTCAGAGGGTAATTTCACAACTCTTGCTGTAAAATGATTATGCTAACCGTAGGCTGTTTAGGGTTGCCGAGCAACACAGCAATTAAAGATATGGTTCACAAAAATGATGTTTTTTCATCATTTACTCACTCTCATGTTATTCCAAACTTATGACTTTCATTTCTGCTGTGGAACTCAAAAGAAGATATTTTGAGAAATGTCTTGGTGGTTTTGCATCCATGCAAATGAAGTCAATGGGTGCCACTGTTGTTTGGTTACCAACATACTTCAATTTGTGTTCCTCAGAAGCAAAAAAGTCAGACAGGTTTGGAATGACATGAGGTTGAGTAAATAATGGAAGAAGTTTCATTTTTTGGGGGAATTGTCCCTTTAATATAGAAGTTGCGCTAATATAGAATTGAATTCGTTTAGATGTGTTTGTTTATTGGCAGTTTTGCATTTGAACATGGCTCATCCAATCGGATTTTGTCACAGTTTTATCAGTTGTATTATATGTGTTGTAAATGACTGTCAGGCCATCAGAAGTCTCCTGATGATAGTGAAATCTCACAATGTTCTCTGTTGAACTCTGTTCATTCAGATGGACCATTAAACGACCTTAATAAACAAGAGGTCTGGAACATGAATGAGAACGTGGATGACAAAGAGCTGTCAATCAAACAGCTGGAGGCGGAGAAAACCCGTGTGCTGGAGGAAGCCATGCAGGAACTAAAGAGAGGCAAGCAGAACCAGGAGCAGATGCTTCAGATGGCAAAGAGACTCGCTGTGCTGCAGGGCCGAGACCCAGATCAGGGTAAACTCAGATACAGCTGCAGTAGTCATTTATTTAAAGGCAGGATGGGCGATTTCTTTCCAGACACATTTTTGTTAGACTGGTTGAAAGTCTCTTCACATCCTGATAGCAATAACTAAGTGGTATAAATATATTTATGCATTTGTCTTCTGTGGAAGGCACAGGACCATAAAATGTTTGTCCAATCATAGCATTTGGCCAAATGCAATAATACGATCTCCTACATGCACACTGTATGCATTGATGTCTTTTAAAGAAGGCATGGCTTTGGCGAGCACTCTGAACGTAGGGCGGGGTCTTCTGCTTTTAAAGCTAGCCTGCTATTGCTAGCATCTCTAAAATTGCCTACACTACCTTTAAATAACACTGTTCTATTCTTATTTCTAGAGCTGTAAGGAAGTTTGTTTGTTTAATGTGTCTCTGATCTAAATCTTCCTGCTGTTTTTGTACGTGATTCAACAGTGCACATTATTCTAAAGAAAAAACAGTTCTCATAATCATTCATCAAAACGTTAAACCTGTCTCTGCCGCCGAACAACTTTCCTTCTCTGCTAAAGGCTGTGTGGGCAGAGAAAATAATATTAATCTAGAACATAACGTGTCCCATTTTCAATAAACTCCCTCTCTGTATAATATTCCACAGAATATTCGGTTTCAAAACAGTACATTATGTGTCTGAAATGTTTGTGTTTTTTGTATTTTGTGAGATGTATAACATCACAATATTTTCTGTGTATGTTCAGTTGGACTGTCGGACATCCATCAGTCAGACAGTGATGAAGAGAATGAGGAAAAGGCCGTCAACAGGGTTCTGAAAATGGTACGTTGACTTGACTTTAAAGTGATGTTGCTTATGGACAACAATCAGTGCAGTAAGTGTGTCCAAACCTTTGACATTTTGACCTTTTGCAATTCACATACCAACCACAAGAGGCCGCTGTGCGTCTGATTAACAACACGCATGTGTTTTGTTGTTCACATTCAGCTGTCAGAGGAAGCAGCTCTAGATGAGGCCAGTGGTTACAACATCCCACCAGAACTGAGTGGCCCAACAAACACAGAGAACAATACAGGCAACAGGAAGCCGGTAATAAACCGCAGAGGCCTGCATGACGTGTGTCTTATACTGCAGCATCAGATCTTCAGTTGTGTGTGTGTGTATGTGAATTAAGCTGAAATGATTTGTTGTAGATTTCAAAGCAGGCGTCTAAATCTAAGCCATCAGCTGCGACCTCACAGTCTCGTCCCCTGAATGATGATGAAGATGAGGAGGATTTGCCATGGTGCTGCATCTGTAACCATGACGCCAGCATCCGCTGCCACACTTGTGATGGAGATCTGTACTGCGGCCGCTGCTTCAGGTGATTTACATTACAGAGTAAAATATCATAGAGACCTTGTATATGTATTTGAAAAACAGTGTTGGAGATGTAATAGATCATAATGGTTCATTTTGTTCAGTGTAGTTGGTATTTCATGTTTGTTTTGGCTGAATTGTGAGTCATCTTTTGATGCGTGCGTTTTCTAAATGGTTATACAAAAGGTTGCTGCCTTTGAGATTGTAATTACCAGACTGAATTATTATGCTAATTGTTTATTATGTCATTGTGCCACAGGGAAGGTCACGACAAATATGACAGAAAAGATCATCGCACATCCTCATACACTGGACCCAAGAAAGGCAAGAGGAAAACATGATTCTGCATGACTATTTAAAGAGATTTATTTTACATGATAAACACTAGAGATATCTAACTATATCTAGTTAAAATAAGTGAGTATACATTGCCTAAATACACTGACATTTCCCTAGACGGTCTTAAACACAGAGCGTTTTAAAGTCTTACTGATTTTGTGATAAAGAAATGAATTGGATTGAAATGAATGTTTAGTTTAGCTTGTAAGGTTTAGACTGTTATTAGACTCATTCTGTAATCAAAACTGGATCATTCTGACTGAAAACTTCAATTAAAGACTTTCACTGAAGCAGGTCATGTGGTTTATGAATCAGTCATGTGTCCATCTTCTGACTCTCACCTGCAGACATGCAGTGACATTATTCATCTGATCTTAATCCTATTAATCCAGTAGTTACGAGTGTCACACAAAATGGTTCAAGAATTTCTGTTGGTTAATTTAGTGTAAATGAGCCCTGGATTTTGTAAACAAACCTACAAGCATAGACCTTTCATTTAAATATTAAAGTCTTAGTTTTACTTTGTATCGAATCTGATATGGAACCGTTTTATCAAAACACAGATGGTGTTTTTAATCTATTTAAAGTGGCTGAATTTTAACCAGTCATTTACACTGTTATATTCCTTTGGTGTTTCCTGTTGTCATAAATAATTAAAAGGACAGAACTGAAGACAAGCAGACTTGTGTCAGGTTGTCACATACAGACTGTGGGATATATGACAGGAAGTGCATTAATGTAGAGCAACAACCACAACCTCTGGGGAGAAGTTTCAGCTTTGAAGTTGCTACATGATTTTTGTTGTCATTTTCATACCTTTGGTGTTTATTGTAAAGGCAAAACTTTGTGACTGTTTTGTGTCTCTTTTTTTATTTAACCTGTCAATATTTTACTGGAAATGCTAAGAGAACATCAACAGGGCTAACAGAAACCTCATTTATACATATTATATAAATGAAAAGTGATCTTAGGAAAACATGACTATCCTCTGGTATAACCTGAGTTCACGGTTCACACCTTCAGTAACATGATCATAGTAAAGCAACAAAGGTTAATGACTAACCAGGAAATGCAGACATAAAAG
Source organism: Chromobotia macracanthus (assembly GCA_036877525.1). Taxonomy (NCBI): domain Eukaryota; kingdom Metazoa; phylum Chordata; class Actinopteri; order Cypriniformes; family Botiidae; genus Chromobotia; species Chromobotia macracanthus. The sequence continues at coordinate 5,206,591 of JAZGTH010000083.1, read as the reverse complement.
TTAACCATCACCCATCTGTACTATCATGACCACTGCACGAACCCTCATGCAGAATTGTGTTTGTGTTTATATTTTAAACTATTTTATATTAGGAAAATGAATTGCATAAAGAAAGACAACCTGTGTTCTCTTGATTTATTATTAATAACTGAAAACTTTTAAAATGTTGAGTCCGAGTCCTAGATCTTGAAAAGAAATTGTTTATTGTTACATACAACAATTGTCAAAACAAATACATGTATAAATAGGCAACCAAATGTACATGTCACAAAAAAATCATTTGAGTATTAGGCAATACATTTGATCTGCGATGCGACCCTGTGTCTGCTGGGAGCATTCTGGAACTGTACAGAAAATGATCAAAACACTGTTTAAAGAAGCTTCCATTACTGACTCATGAGTGCAGTGAATTATACTGTTTTACTGTAGACAGAAACCTCCACAGACTCTACATACAGGGGCAGAGCTAAAGGCAAGACCGGGGTGGGGCTACGGTAAGGGGCAGGGCAGAGTAGTTCACATTATCTTGAAAATTCCAGACTTTGACCTAATCCTACTTCTTCAGAGATCCGGACATCTTGCGCAGTCCCTTTATCCGATAGAGCAGCCCATTGATAAAATCCTGTGAGGACAAGTTAAGCAAGGTGTTGAGAGTTTCCAAAAATGTTTTATAAATTTCAGTAAAATGTTAAAATTACAGTAAATACAACTGCCAGTGGATGGGTTTTATCATTTAAAAAACACAGTGACAACTTTATTTAAATGTAATATATATTATGGGAATTCATGTATTTAACTATATATTGTACAGCTCATAACAAAATAATAAATGCCAATCATTATGTAAAAAAAATGTCAATATTCCAAAGCCATCGGAACTACATCCGTAAAGCATAAATGAGGAACTCGGAAAGAAACAAGATGGTGTTATTGTAACAGTATCTGCAGAACATTCCCTTTAAGATTATGTTATTATTTATGATGTCATGGGTCAAGTTTTGTATTACCTCCTTTGGTTTTCCACATTCTTGCAAAAGCTCCTGTTAAAAGAATAATCATAAGCAACATCTATAAATTCCTTGATTATCGATCAAGATCAAGATTTATAGTACTTTATATTGTTAATAGAGCTGCAGGTAATTCAATGATACAAGTAATGAAAACAGCCCCCTTGTGTCCTGCTGATGTTTGTCATGGTTCTGTATCTACTGCTGTGCAGAACGTGAACGTACGTGCAATCTAGATCTCTGTTCCTCATCTGTGAGCTCTAGAAGTTCATCAATGTCAATCTCCAGCTCTGGAATGTCCTCTTCCTGCACGGGAACAGACAGAATGTTCTCTCTTTAAGTTATCCAAAAACATTCTCGCAGTAACGTTAGTGGAACTTTTTAACATTATATATATCAAAAACATTATTCTTAAGTTGTTAGTGGAACATTTTAAAAACATTGAAAAATGTTTGAATACCGTTCTTAGAACCAATTGGTGTTAAGGTGCCTTGCTTAAGGGCCCCTCAGTTGTTTCCTGCTGGCATTGAGATTCGAACCCACAACCTTCAGGTGACAAGTCTGACTTTAACCATTAGGCCACAACTGCCCTACTGTGGCCTAAATGCCATGTGATTTACCGTGAGTCAAGTTCCTTACTGTCCTTTAAAATGATCTGTGAGGTTTAATCTCAAATGAGTTTGGAGCATTAGATCTCAGCTGGAAGCCTTTTAATGATATCCGCTCTTAAAAGCATCGCAGATTAGACAGATAAGAGAAACGACGACCCGCAGTGACGCCGCATTTCATACCCCACCATTGACTTTAAACTCACGCCACTAATTGCTGCATACATGAATATTAGAGGAATCCAGAGATGAGGACCTCAGAAGAAAACCGCTGTGTTAGCAGGACTCTAATTACCCCACAAGGGCACTTTTTATTGCTGTGGGGAGGAGAAAGGTGCTGCTGCCATTTACACTGGTAAAGGTTTTCCTGTAATCTCCTCACACATACTAGTTGTGTATTACTTGCATATTATGTTACTCATAAAGGCAGTAATGGTGAGCACTAATGTACACAAGTGTCGATGACATCAGACAGCGCTTGAGTCATATAATACTTAAAAGCAGGGTGGGTCATTTTTTCCAGATTTCTTGTAATGCTGGTTGAAAGTCTCTTCACATCTTGATAGCAATCACTAAGTAAAGCGATATAAACATATTTATATATCTTTTGTGGAATGTGCAGGACCATAAAATGTTCATCCAATCATTGCATTCGGTCCAGGGGTGTCCTACTTGCCTGTCAAACTATGTGTCAGACTAACTATTTGCATACCTTTATGCACTTTTGGAGGAGGTGTGGCTTTGGAGAGCGCCCTGAAGGGTCTTATTCTTTCAGAGGTAGCTTGCTATTGCTAGTTTCTTCAAAATTGCCTACCATACTTTTAAATTATGCTTGTTTAATGCCCTCATAATGTATTTTTTGCTCTTTCTGTGTCTGTAAATGTATTATTTAGTTATATGTAAATAAAAAATGTAAACATTCTGCCTAATATAAAAAATTATAAGGCTTAAAACAACGAAACAGTGACAGAATTTACATGGGTGAAGTATTTGTTTAAACTATAAAAATTGTTTAACATTACGAGTTAGAGTAAAACAATGCAGAAAGGGCAAAGTATTTTGTCTCGAATAGTAACATCATGCGATTAGAGCTAATCAGCCTCTGTGTGTTGTGTCTGAATGAGATTATATAGATCAGGCGAGGCTGATTTCATAATGTGGATCCATTACTAATCTGATCTTCTCCCCCTTGTTTCCTGCTGCAGGCTGTGAGCCATTTAAATCTCATATGGTGGAAATGTTCTTTAATATGAGCAATGCTGTGCAGAGACAGGAATCAAACACACTACAGTGTCAAGCCACAAATTCAAGCCCCCTTACAAAAACTCACAATGGAAAGCTATTTTCTTTTTTTAGAGAAGACCAAAGTTATTACAATTAAGGTGTTACACTTAGTGGCAGCCACCACTGTCATGGAAAAGGAAATCAAACAAAATGGCAGAAACGTTCTGAAACCGTTTAACACTGTTGGAAGGAGATCCTGTATTCATTTATTCATGGTGTTTGCTAACACAAGCATCACAGCTGCTAATATGTTGCTTTTTTGTTTTTTCTAAAATGATTGCACTGGAGAGAATTATTAAAAATAACATCTAAAAGTACCAAGTCTCTGGTCAAAGCATTTTATTTCATCAAGATTTGCCAGCTATATAAGTGTATATACTTGTTTTTTTGCCCACGACCGTGCAGGTGTGTTAGGGGTGTTTATTTATTTGTTGGCCTGGTGAATAATAAAATGAGCCGCCAGGTCAAATAAATACAGAGAACACCCAATCACACAGCAAAGCTCTAACAATCATCCAGATCACCCTAGCAACTGCATACCAACGCCCTGGCAACCACCTAGAACACCTTAGCAACTGCATACCAACGCCCTGGCAACCACCTAGAACACCCTAGCAACTGCATACCAACGCCGTGGCGACACCTACAACACACTAACATTGAATCACTCATGTGTTCTAGCTATGACTTCACACAGTGTATCAGTACACAGAGCAAATTCATCTTTGTTGTTCCAACAGGGGCAACCGTAGCAAAACTCAAATCAAGACTTATTTTGTAAGAAAAGCCTGAAGCATGTGATTGGATGTTAGGGTTGGCCTGACTAACCAAAGGATCCAGTGAGTTCACGCATAAATTACAGATGCTCATAAATAATGCATATATTAACACAGTGGGAGGGGCTGTACAGGCTTCCGTGTGGAAGCATTAGAGATCCACAGTGAAACCCTTCTGCTGGAACATGCAGCAACAGGCAGGAGGGAATCTTTTCCAGAAACATTTTGTTTTGTTATGCTGGTTGAAAGTTTACTGATAGCAATCAATAAAAAAGTACAGCGGTCTACATATATTTATAGAGTTTTAATGGAAGGCACAGGAATACAAAATGTTTGTCCAACCACTGCATTCGGTCCAAATGCAATGATTGGATGTCCTACTTGCCTGTCAGACTATGTATTTACATACTTCTGTGCACTGTTGGAGGAGGCGTGGCTTTGGAGAGCGCTCTGAAGGGATCTTATACTGTAACATGCTATTGCTAGCCTCTAAAAAATTGTCTACCCTTCCCTTTAAAGTGCTCAGTTCTCCTATAAAGAGGGTAAACTAAACTAGATTCTTAAGAAATAAAATAACTTTTTAACTTTTCTAAGTGCTTAGGCTGACCTTAGCAAACAAAGCTGTAAGTATAAGCCTGTATGTGACCAGCTCAAAAACAGATTTTCATAACACAACAGAAACTAAGAGGCAAAAAATGTACAGAAAACATTAACATTGTCTCTTTAAATAGACTGCTTTAGTATGTATTTAGGTCACAACAAATATCTCAATTCCTGCTCAATTTAAATCTCTCAGAATTCCTAGAAGAGAAAGACGAAATTGTTTTATGTGTTATGTTTGTCATAAATCACACCAGTTATCTCTCTCTCTCTCTCTCTCTCTCTCTCTCTCTTTCTCTTTCTCCCACACCACTGAGTCTTTTAAATGCGCCATGTCTTTTTAAAGCAGCTGAAAGTAGCAGAACCGGGTCAGAAATTAATAGCGATTTAAGCACAAATACCACAGGAAGTGTTAAAACTGCATAGATTTTTATAAAAAAATGGTATAACTGCATAGATTTTTAATATTTTTTTTATAAATAAACATAGAGATTGTTTATTTTCTCTGTTATATAACATTTGTTATGGTGAATAATGTTGTGCTTTAGATGTATGTAGTGATGTGTTTAGTGTGTCTGTGGTGACGTGTGGCTGTCAGATATCTAATCTGAGGTCAGTGCTGTTGAAGGTCATTGGATCAAATAGATTTTAATCTCAACTTGCCTATACAAGTCATTTCAACATAAAATTTTAAATCCTGACTGATATATTAAAAAAAATAGGTTAAGCAATTTTTCAATCATTTCTTAAAAGTTACAGTAACTCAAGACCAGGCAAGATTACAAAGAGTAAATTGAAATTACTTGTGCAACCACATAGATTAAACGTAAAAATTAAAGGCAGCAAAGTTTCTTTTACAGTGTGGGAGCCTGCTGGGTGAGATTGGCACAGACTTCCTGCCTGTCACTGCAGCACACAGTTATAATCAGCACATGTGGGAGGTGATGGATTCTGGTGTTGGGTTTGAATCTCAGAGAGGGAATATAAAAACACAGCTGACGCTCTCTGAATTTACCTGCATCTGTCTGATAAACATCAGACACTCTCTCTGTTTGCTGGGTGCTTTCTAATGACTGCATCATTTCAGCAGGAGGAGATAACTATCAGTGTCACACATACACAGCTCATTTCATCTCTGCTGCTCTGCATCATGAACCAACCAGAATCCTGTTGCCATGGTTTCCCAGAATGCTGCAGAGAGCACAGATGCAGCCTCGCTGATGTAACGCGCCAGATGTTGCGTCCAGTGAAGATCTCGTGATCGCATGCAAAACACGACGTCACTAGAGATGCAGAATACAGTCTGGTCTGTGTCTACTGTATGTCTTTTATAAAAAGAATTTTCAAATGTACAAACACAACATGCTACATGTCGACTACAACAAAAATAATTTTGACTTGTTCCTCAGTTTGTGAAAACAAACAAAATAACTTTACAATAATGCACTCGCAATTGGAGTCTATGGGGAACGTGTCGTGGAGAATTTATGTGCATTATGCATGAATGCATTATTGTTTACAGATTGAGGGAGAAGCTGAGCTTATGTTCTGAGGTAATCATAATATGACAGATGCCGCCCATAGAGCTTATCTGCTTTTGTACCAGGAATATCTTTAAGCGGTTGTGTTTAAGGGCCCACAGTATGCGAGACATACACCCTGCTGAGACAGAGCCAGTAAACCTTTAAGAGGAACATTTTAAAATGTTTCTGAGGTTTTAAGCTGTAAGATGGCATTTAGTAAATGGCTCTCCACAGAATATAATATTATAGCAAAGACAGTAAAAAAAGAAAAAACAAGCCACACAGTAAAATAATATAAATGTTTAGCAATAATCTCTTAATAAGACTCTTTACTCTTATTGTCTGTCCACAATTGACTGTTTATTATTTTTAATATTAAATATTAATTTTGTTTCCTCCAGAGGAATTTTGGGGGAAACATTTGACCTTTAAGTGAAACATAACTGAGAACTCCAGTAACATCTCATGAGCTATGAAAGAGCAACCGGTGAGCAATATAAATTTCTACTTGATTTATACCATCAATACATGATTTTCTGTATATAGGTATATAGTCTATTCTGTATATAGTAATATAGGTATACCATAGTTAACCATTACGTTGATTAACCTGTTTTTTGTATGTCAGAATAGGTTACTTACTCTATACACGCTCACACACGCGTCTGCTGGTAATGTATCTAATATAGCTGTTAATATACAATAAACTCAGTCTGAGGGCAGGAATCATGCACTGTGATGTGCTTCTGTCTCACCTCACAGTCATACAGCAGGTGCAGCTGGTCATCTATCCACTCCTCGATGTCTAGTCTCCTCTGGAGATCTTTTCGGTTGTATTTCACCGTTAGTTTGCCCAGTTTTCTTTGGGCAGGTTCCTCCACTTTGGTCTGAAACATCACTCTGGACTGAGTGCCTGGTTCTGACGCCATGGCACAACCTCGAACGGATGGCTGTCTTTCTCTCTTTCTGTCTGTCTGGTTCACAAGCTTTTGTCCTTTGGTCACAACAGTCTCTCCTGGCGTTTGTCCTTCTCTGGTCCTGCTCTGTTTTTCTCTCTTTATCCTGCTGTGTGTTTCTGACTCATCGTCGTGTTTCTTCTGTCCAACAGCTTCTATAGCTGCCGTCTGCTGTCTGTGCTCTACAACACTCTCTCTCTCTCTGTGTTTCTGCACTCCCCCTCTGCTGTCTTTAGGGAGCTGTAATGATAGCTGTACTGGTGTTTGTGTTTGTGTGTGTGTGTGTTGAAGAACATAGTTCAACCCTAGAATGATAACGTGCACTGAGGTGATGATGTGATAGAGGCCAAAACTCCTTTTAAAAGCGTATGTAGGTATGTATGTACTGCATATTTATATGCACTTAAAACTTTCAATTAGGTAACAACTATTGGTCCGTGTTTGATATACATTTATGAATAACAGTACTGTTTTCACAAATAGTATGATCTTGTTTGGTTATGACTTATAAAGGTACTGTACATGTATGTTTTCTTTAAGAAGATTTTCTTTCTGTTATAATTGTTTACATTTTCTAAAGCAAAGGTTAGTGGTGTTTCCTCTGGTATTCTGGGTAAGTGTTTAGGTGTTGCTGTGTGGATGCTACAGCGTTTCTATGCAGTTGCTAGGGTGTTCTGTGTTGTTGCCAGTTTGTTGCTAGGCGGTCTTTGTCTGGGTGGTTGCCTACTGGTCCAAGTTAAAACAGTTCACCCTCTACCAAAAAAATGTATTTTTATAATATTTTTTAAAATATAATCTTTTTTAATGTTTTTTAATATATCTAATATATTTTTTCCTGTATATGCACAGGACCCTTCTCATTCTTAGTCACTTTGGCCCATTATGTGAGATAATGGTGCTTTCATTACAGGTTTCGTATCTTGTGCCAGAAGGAAATTGAGGGTAATGGAAATGACTTTGGCCCTGTTTCGATTAAATGAGGATCAGCAAAGAGCCCCATATGTCAAAATCTGCCTCACTTAGCACGTGATTTAGTCGACGTGTCAGCTGTCACTTACTGAACACATCATGGAGATGGTTTCCACACAGCTAACAGGGAACATTCTCAGAACCTTGGCTAACGTTCTCTTAAAATTAAAAAAAAATGTTATTAGAATGTTTTTTAATTTTACCTATCATATCAAAAACGCTATTCTTAAGTATCTAGTGGAACATTTTAAAAACATTACAGATTAAAAAATGTTTGAATAGCGTTCTTATAACCAGTTGATAGAAATTAATATCAGAGAGATTTAAACATGCAATGTGTCTCTATCTCATTGTCTAGCTCTGGTATGACAGGAATGCAGTCACCTGTGTCTACTGGCTGTCAGGTGGTTCAGAAATACTCTTAACACGCATTAGAAATCAGCCATGTCCTTTACAGGCACCATTATCAGGTGTGTGACTGATAAAGCCTGAAGCTGAATGGACACACCTTAATAAATAATTCATGAGCTGATGTGACAATGAAACAAAACTGTCTGCAGGCGTTTTGACAGAACAAAACCTGACACGTGAGAAATATATTTATTGTGCCTACGGTGCATCATATCCAAGCTAGCAATTTTAGGTTGTAAGAATGTTTCTTTAACTTTCCATTACGTAACAAAAACAGAAAAAACGATATTTTAAAAGCTGCCAACATTACTAACATTATTGCTTGGTTACAAGAATGTTATTGAAACATTCTTTAATTCTGTAACGTTTTCAAAATGTTCCACTGCCTACTTAAGAGTAAAGTTTTTGATATATAATATATAACATTCGAGAAAAATAACTGCAAGGTTACTACAAGAACATTTTTGATAACTTTTAGAGAACATTAGCCAATGTTCTGAGAATGTTTATTGTTAGTTGGGATATGACTTGCTGTCCAAACACAATTGTGGGGTGTATCCCCATGTCAACATCTATACTAGTCCAGACAAAAGAAAGCTTTGGCTATTCCAAAGATCCAGTTTCGATAAAAACAATTGCTTTTGTTTTGCCAGGGTATATTAGTGAAGTGCAGCTCGGCTGCTTTGCCTGCTGATGTGCCGTCTGTTACAAACTCTAAATTTTTAAACAACATGGCAGCTCATCTTTCACAGCCAACAAATTCATTCACTGCAGCCAAGACTGAAAAAAGACCCAGCCTGTCAAACCAGCTCATGAGAAAGGCTACACAATGAAGAGTGTGTGTGGGGGGGTATAGGGGGTTGCTGTCCCAGCTAACAATTTTAGGTTGTAAGAACATTTCTGGAACATTTCCATTAAGTAACAAAAATGTTAAAAATGTTACTTTGAAAGTTTTAG